>JAGSMS010000013.1:600000-755000 GCA_029286595.1 Bhutanitis thaidina
AAAACCCCCACGGTAGGTCTGCTGTTGGCCCAGAGGCCTTTACAGCTAGATCGGTAGAGATTCGCGAGCAGGAGGCCCGCAAGTTAAAAGATAATAAATAATAGTTTCATTTCAAATATTAAAAGGTAGCAGCCTGTAAGTGCTCACTGGGGTTTTAGAGGTGGGAAGGCACCGCGCTACCCACGCTGTTCCAGTGCGGGTGGACGGGCTTCACATATCCTCACATAAATCTTTTCATTATTTCTCAGACATGCAGGTTTCAATGTTAATGGTGCCGGCACCGGGCTTCGAGCCCTGGTCACTCGCGGACTACAGTAAGCGCCCTGACCACTAGGCTAGCACGGTTAAATAAAGCTATTCTTTGAGAGGCGTGGTCAAGGGACTATTTATCAACTCTTAATGTACACACGAAGTCGACAAAGGAGCTTACATCAAAGAGGGAGCTGTGGTAGTATTAAAGGACCCTAACCCTAACACTGCCTCTTCATTGGCCACTAAGCTAAGTAGCAAAATATATTTTAGGTTTACCTAGCTTTAGCTAGACTAGTTGGGACAGGAAACAGTTAATTGCAATCCTTAAAGTCCATTTCCATTTCTAAAGTTGGTGTCTTCCCAACAGTAAAAACTAAAATCCTTTGTATTATAATATGCTTACGTATGCTACACTTGCTTTGTATTATAATAGTATCTAATTTTGATTTAACGTTAAGTGTTGCTTTGTTTATGTATAATTGTATTGAATTCTGTTAAGTTCAATGTGACATAGCATATCTTTTATGGAGTTGCTTTTGTAGCAGCAATATAACGCTGTGACAGATACATACGTTCAAAATCAAGTACGTTACGCAAGAGAAAATAATATAACTTCTGAGGACTGCGACTCAGACTAGAGTTAAATTCCATGATAGATTCAGGCTTAAATGATAAATTGGATTAGCAGTCAGTAACCAGTACAAAGATCGGAGAAAGGAAATTAAAGACTAAAATAAACTTCAAGATTCCACATCTTCTGAATTGAACTGCCTTAAGGAGAAAACTGAAATTAAAGTTCTGGAGCGAGAGATTAAAAAAAACAACAACGATAGGTTTGGATGCCATTTTGGAGATTGTTAGCGTTCTCGAATATAAGGATGATGGCAGACATAGTGTTGAAAGTCACTCGAAGGATTTGTATCTCATACCAACCTGCAGATATAGACTTTACTCACCGAGTACAACCACGGCGAGGGGTAAGAGCTTTACGAGGTTATTCTATTGCTGTTAGAGTTAAGCACCGTACTATGAAGGATAAATTACACGCAGCAGATCACAACTGCCGTACCCTAATAGATGGAGATATCGCAATCGGAAAAGATAAGGTGAGACTCATAAAATTTTTATTAATCAACATTTGACCAAAGAAAATAAAAGTTTCGGGCTAAAGAAGCATGTTAAAAAGAACGATAGATCCCTCCGATTCAGGTAAACCCCACAGCAAAAATTGTTTAATAATATTTATTAATTTATATTATATGATATTATAATTAAGTTTATGTATTGCTCATCATCTTGAACGTGGTAAAGCGGCAGCTTTTGCTGCTGCTCGAATAGGCCGGCTCGAGCGGGGTAGTACCACCACCTCGCAATCGTTGTGAAGTAGAGGCATCTTGTGCTTTTACGTTTTGTTCGTGAGGTAACCGGAGGCCCTCATCCCCTCCCCATACCCATCCTCATCCTGCCTCCAAACTCCTAAATATCCTTAAAGATCGGCAACGCACCTGCGGCCCCTCTGGAGTTGCAGTTTTACATGGGCGACGGTAATCACATGCCGTCAGGCGAGGCGCTTGCATAGTAATAGTAATAGAAATATATATATATATATATAATGAAAGGATTACTGAATTTTAAGACCGACGTCAACACGTGTATTGTTGGTGTTCCTTTGTTTAATTTTGAGTATTTACTGTTATTATTTGGCTCTCGTTTGAGCTCTACCCAATTCTTAAGATGAGAATAAAGGTAATGTCTCTGTAACAACATTTTTTTTTATTTATTTCACATTCGGCACATGCTGAACATTTACCTATGAGGCTTTTTCTAACACAAAACCCTTTATAAGTCGGAAACTCTATAATTAGATTTGTTTCGCGTCTCCTATGAAGTTCGAGTTGCGGAGGTTCCACTCTTTCATATTTATTTATTTATTCAATTATATTTAAAAAACTATATTCTAATAATTAAAATTTCGATACAGGCATTTCCCTCGTAACATAGTAGCGAGAATGCTAGCTGCATTTCCGCGATTTTAATAGTTTCACTTTAAATTAAAATTAAATCTTTGCCGTGGTCTGTACTTGCCTTAAAGCCAACGCAAGTGGGTAAGGTCAACGGCCATATCATGCAGATTACTGTGATCGCGGGACTCTTTGAAGGCTAAACGCGTATAACAAAAAATATTTAATTAGTTTGAGCTAATTTTGCATTTGCGGTGCGCGACGTAAGTACACTCCCTGCACTGTAATATATCCTCTGTTGTTGTCAACTGCCGAGAGTATTCGGAAGCCGTAGGTGAGGTCGAAATTGAGTTAATTAACACATCATCATAATATAATTCACTGCCAGCTGCTGGGTCAAATTACCTCTACTCTCTCATAAGTTATTAGAATCAGGCGTTAAATTGTCAAAATTCATCATTTTGATAATGTTACAATAAATTAAAATATTAATTAAAAAAAAAAAAGTATTTGTTGCTGTTCATACATGCTAAGGTATTCATACCTTTAACACGTATGAGATCATCTGATCATTGGTTAATTGTTTGGTTTTCCAAAGATGTATCGCAAAATGGGATCGTATATCTGAAGCTGCGACCAGTCTGTTCCGTATAGCACGCTGCAGTCATTACAAACAAGCTTATAAGCGTCTTATTTATCTCATCGTTAGCGTAACAAAGATAGTACTAGTGCAATAGTGAATCACTATAAATGCACGAATTCGTGGATGAGAGTATGGTGATCTTCTTCTCGTCAAACTAGGTAATGTTTTCACGAAAAAAAATGTATTTTTTTCACCACGACCTACTCGAAAGCGAGCTTTTTTTTTGTTTATGAAAAATAGGCCTGCGTTTGACCTCAATCTTGTCCGATGAAAAGCGAAGATGAGGCTTAGGATGGTACACGCTTGCCTAGATGTCTGTTCATTTTGGCCTTGAAGGTATCCAGGTTATAGGCCTCCGGAAAAACCGACCTCGGCAGAGAGTTCCACTCCTTAGCCGTCCGCACAAAGAAAGAAGAGGCAAACCGCCTCGTGCGTAATGGAGGAATGTCTACAACATAAGGGTGGAACTTCTCGCCGCGTCTAGTCGTTCGGTGATGGAAAGGGGAAGAGGGTATTAGGTTATGCAAAACCTCCGCACACTCTCCGAAATGAATTCGATAAAAAACCGAGAGGCAGGCCACTCGCCTACGGTGTTCGAGGCTTTGAAGTTTTGCCTCTACTAGTGAGTCACTGCCTATGATCCTCTTCGCTCGGCGCTCCAACGAGTCCAAAGCATCAAGCTGATGTTTAGCCGAACCATCCCAGAGGTGGGAACAGTATTCCATGCAAGAGCGGACTTGAGCTTTGTATAGATTTAAGAGCTGCTCCGATGTGAAGTACCGTCTGACCCCCGAGAGGATACTGCAATGAGAAACAGTCAACTAACTCAACTATGTTACATGCCTTACAAGAAATTTCATATTAAGCGAGTGAGCGGTGTTTGATCCCCGCCGCCGACAACACAGGAATTGTTCATTGTAGTTTTCAGTATTGATTAACTTACCACGACACTTGCTCGGGGTTGGAAGTAATGTTCTATTTATAAAGTCTATGACAATTGAGGATATCTAAAATGCGTACATTGAACTAGTAAGCTTCCTTTTTTAAAAAAAAGGCCTGTACATAATAATAGGAATATTTCATGTAAAAGTAAAGTAACGTAACAGCCTATAAGTGCCCACTGCTGGGCAAAGGCCTCCTTCTCAAATACTAGTATCAGAGAGGGTTTTGGGAGCCGGTAAGGACCCGCCACCCTGCTCCAATGCGGGTTGGCGGGCTTCACATATATGCTCATAACATAATTTAACAATTTAATCTAAAAGTAAAATAAAAGTATATCATCTCTTTCCACAAGTGCCTAACTGACCTGCACGTGGTGTACCCTGTTAGGAAACAAACGTGACGCTGGTGACCGAATGACAGCGGAATCCATCCGAATTTACCGATCCTAAATCCAACAGGCACACCGCTGGGCAAGAACTGTTCTCAAATATAGAAAGGGAGAGAGAGTTTTGGAGCCGGAAAAAGTCCGCCACGGTGCTCTAGAAATCTCTCCAATAAAGAGGATTTTCATATGCTAGGAGATTTTTATTACAGATTTCAAAGTCTAGCAGTGAGGTGTCTATGGGCTCTTAAAGAAGAAGAACATCCTATGATAAGCTGCAGTGTTATATATTTTTTAATTTAGACGATTATTTTACATGGTGACAGGCACCTTCTCAGCCTAGGTGCTGTCTAATCTACCGCCAACCAGCAATGTCTTCCGATTTGAAGGGTATAGAGAGCCAGTATAATTACAGGTTGTGAGGCATTAGATATAGGTCCTCAGGGCTCGCGTCTGTAACCTTCTTCATCAAAGCTGTCAGCTGCAAGCCTCAATGAGCAGTTACCATCAAGTGAACTCATAGCTCGTTTGTCAACCCAATATTGTTCAATGATGACCATATAATTATCGTCACAGAAAATAGGCTTTCAACGGTTATAGCAGCCTGTAACAAATGGAAGCGGACTTTTTCTAAAGTTACTGAAAGCATGTCGCTGACAACTTTAATGATTATATCTTACCAACTTTATGTTTTTTTTTAATTTAAAACAAAGCTATATATAATGCTCACTTTTTGACAGATATAATACCATAAATATTATTTAAAATGAGGTTATGACCTTTGCTGGTCAGTGTCAAATTGCATAAAAACAATTTAGTAAGCAAAAAAAAGAGCTTAATGCATGAAAATGTTTCCCGCAAACGCTACGTTGACTGCCTTGTAACGTTCCGGTATTAGGAGTTTAAGGAGGCGTATTTATTCGTTACTTTTGAGTATTTTAACCTTTAGTCATTTTCTGAAATGTCACAAGCACCTTCGTCAGTCGCCGAAAGTATTAGTGGCAAGATTTTGTCGTAACTAAACGAGATATTGCAACCCCTTCGACTACTAAATCAGTCTATTTAAGTTAACTGCTGAACAAGCTGTTAAAAGCTTCTACCAGAAAGCGCCAGTAAAAGCTGGTATATATTTCGTGAAAGCTTTACTCATATTTACCACGCTAAATAAGCGGATTGGTGAGCGCACTGCCAACCGCACTAGTGCTGCTGTTCTCCACTGGTCTGTGGGATTTGGATTCAATAAAAAAATCGGACGTCAGACCCTCGTTTGTTTGCCAGCAGTGTGCACCATGTGCATGAGAGGTTGGCAATTGGAGAACGATATGGTATATATATTGGTGCTTGATTTATGGTGCGATTTGCCTTTTACACACTAAAGTTTGCCACGGCCTTACGTTGGTTACTCAACCCGGTTATCATATTTTTTTTTAAATTATTATTCTAGAGTTATTTACATATATTCTGATCTATATATAGATAAATAGAATGATCTATAGATATAAAAATATGCATAGACAAGATATATTGTTAATAAAATACCCAAAGTAAAATAAAATAAATAACAATAACCCAACCAGAAGTTAATCTTCGGCATTAGAGACCATGCGGGCGGGATCGAGGGCCACCGCCTTCTGCATTTCCGCTCAGTGGGGTCTGCCACAGTGTCCCAGCCGCCTCAAATGTTCTGAGCGGCTTTTTATGGGAAAATCGGCAAACGAGCAATCGGTTCATCGGATGGTAAGTGACAACACCTGCAACACCAGGGGTGCTTCAGGTGCGTGGCCGGTCTTTAAGGGTATTTTAGAGATGGGAATGAAGATGAGGAGGGGGATGAGGGTCGGAAGAGGGCTTTCGCTTGCCTCACTCACCGAACGAAACGGAGAAGCACAAGATGCCTCTACTTTACGCCGGTACTCTGCGAGGCCGTGGTACTAACTTGTAGGAGCCGGCTCATTCCTGCAGCAGCAAAGGTCGCAGTTTGGATCTACCACGGCTGATTGGGCTTAACCCATTTGAAGAGACGATTATCGGAATAAATTCGGTCGTCATATAACCCCACAAGTCGCTCACCTCGTGAGACAGGTTCAGATATTTTATATTATTTTCTCTTTCGGCTTTTACCAGGGTTGTATTATATATATATGTTGCATTCTTTTTATTTTATTGAAATAAATGCCAAGTTTAAGAAGTTTATTTTTAATTTCATCGTCCGGGATCGGAAAAGAAATATTTTTTGACGGCGAATTTCTATCACGTCGGTGTGTTTCGAAAATCCACGATAGCCAACCGAAAATAAGGACACATTTTTTTACTTCGAGTAACATGTTTCCGATGCAATCAGTTTGACATCATAGCATCGCAATGTACTCTACCGTCAACATCCGCAAATAATGCAAATGAAGAAAAAAAAATTATGGGTTTTATACCGATGTGTATTCAAGAAGGAAACGACATGAATGGATATGAAAATATTGAATATATTACGAATAGCGGAACTACGGCGAATGAGAAACGTGAGTCGATCAAGATGGCGGCCGATTAAACAAAAGTGAACTGTTAGTGTCATCTCGATCGATGTCAATAAGGAAACTAGAGAAAAATAATTACATTTTTTTTTACAGTAGAAGGGGGCAAACGAGCGTGCGACTCATAGCGATCAAACTAAAAATGGGAATAAGACTCCGCTATATAGTAACTCCAAAGCTGTCAAAATGAACCGATTAGGTACAGTGAGCAAAACAGATATTAAAAATATATATACTTAAATATAAAAGAACAATGAAGTAATTTATAAATGGTAATGTAATATATTAATATTGACGTAAAAGAAAAAATTTTGTAATTCTTAGATTAAGTAAAATAATTAAAAAAGAAAACATGTATATATGCAAATAATTATAGAGAAATTTCCTTGCAAACCGTACTTTTCAAGATGCAGTTGACAGTAAGAGGTTTTCGTTAACGCTTATTCTTAATTTGATCGCTTTGTAGGTTGTTTGTGACGTTGTGCTTGTGTTAGTGCGTTAGTTGATTCGGGAAGTGGCATATACAGTGTTTTGCCGTTCTCGTTAGGTTATATAAAAACCTAAAAAAAAACAACCAATATTATCAATGTGCTACAATAACATTATGATACACATAGTTCCTAAAGAACAATTAAAGTTATTTAAAAAGAACAGTAAATTAATACGACTCCTAAATTTATACGCCTAATGGTATTTTACGTGGTAGAGCCAAGCTGTGGCTTCTGCTGCTTCTCGAATGGGCCGGCTCGACCGGGGTAGTATCACTACCACGCAGAATACCGGCGTGAAGTAAAGGAATCTTGTGCTTCTGCGTATCATTCGGGAAGTGATGTAACCGATGCCTCTCCCCTATTCCGTCTTTCGATCCTCCCTCCCATCCTCCAAATATCCTTAAAGATCGGCAATCTACCTGCATCTCCTATGGTGTTACAGATCTACGTGAGCGATGGTAATCGCTTACCATCAGGTAAGCCCGTTTGTTTGTTTGCCCCTTTTCACTTAAAAACATATACAATAAAAGTTAACATCGAAGCTTCATGTGGTGTGTTTTATTCTGATTTTGTAGGTTAGATAGCAGACCCAGCATTACATCTAGAGGTAAAGCAGAGAAATGCTATCAACCAATTAAAATGTACGAGGCTCTTTTTCTTATTACATTGGCATTTAATTGTTATTATGTAATAACTAGTGTTGTAAATATATAGGGATTTGTGTAAGTGTATGTTAGTGTTAACAGTAGATTAAGTAGCCTTTTTGGAAATTCAAAAATACTGTTTCAAATGTGTTCATACCCCAAGAATTGAGATTTTAGTGAACAACTTACTTGTCATACCAGTTTCAACCACACCTTCCGGTTGCGTTTACAAATTAGTTATCATTGACGTTTTTAAATCACGTCAAATGTATACCTAATTAATTACGACATCTGGTTGTGAAGTGTAATAGATTATTATAGTTTATTTGCGAACTATAAATTAACGTATTCAAAATATAACGATTATTGTATTAGCACGCTTGTAAATCATGTGTTAATGAGGAACAAGAAAAAAAAAACACTTCGGAGTACGTATCTTAGGGCCAATTAGGGAAGTGTGATTGGAAAAAATAGTGGATCTATTAACCAAAATTATAATATTTTTTTTAGTAAGTCGGCAAACGAGCACGCGGCCCACCTGATGATAAGTGATTGCCGTTTCCCAATCCCATCTGCAACAACGGAGGAGCTGCAGGTGCGTTGCCGGTCTTTAGGGATATTTGGGTGATCGAAGGGAAAATGAGGAAAGGGAATGGGCCTCCGATTTCCTCACTCAACGAACGAAACGAAGGAGATGCCTCTACTTCGAGCCGGTATTCTGCGAGGTCGTGGTACAAACCTGATTGAGCCGGCCCGTTCGAGCAGCAGCTAAAGCCGCTGCTTGGCTCTACCACGTCTATAATACATACACGTGTACCGCCTTTATTTTATTAAATGTAAAAGTGATAGCTCTGGTGCGCGGCACTCGCTTTAAGTTTCCCAGTACGCGAGAAACCAATGTTCGGTTTCCCTCGAACCAATAATCATGCTTTAAAAACAATCATATTAATTAAAAGATGCTTGACAATAAAAAAAATTATTAAAGAAGATCCTTTAAATCTATATTCAAGGACTTGCGCAGTGAAAAGGGAAGTGACGGCTCAAAAATGAAAAGTGATTCTCAAGTTTTTATTCAAATACCTAATGCTTCATCTAATTAATTTCGCTGCATGGTTTTAATAGCCGGAAACATGGAGGACGAGGACGCTGCTCCAGATGGGGTTGGTGAACTTTGCGGATCGTGTTTGTTGTTCTTTTTTTTTAAGTTGCTGGTTAACTTTTTTGTGTCTGTAACTGTGTTGAGTGCGCGGTGAGTTAGCACAAATATTCTTGTCGTTTTTCCTATGTTTCTATTATTTCTATTTATTGTGGGGTAGAGTCTGAATCTAATATAGAGTTTAATAAACAATCAATATACTATCGCATGGCAACACAATCGCAAAAAAAAAAATCCAATGTTTTGAATTGACGGAACAAATATGTTTCAAATATTCTTGATATAATCAATCAATAAAATTACTCGAAAACTCTTTACCGTCTGCCGGTCTCTTTCAATGCACGCAACCTGCAACCCCGTCGATCATCCCGCAACTTAACCGGCGTAAACCAGTTCTTATTTCGGCGGTGCGTCTGTGTACCCGTCGATGAAACAGAATCACGCGCACATCGCCGCGCTTTGTGTGAGTGAGCTTACAGCGGGTCGCACGTATGTATCTTTGATTTTATAGGACTATTTACTTATGTGGCGACAACAATCAAATGCTATCGGCAGTTACCTACTGCGCATGCGCACTACTGTTCTACAGTCGCAAGTTTATGCTCAAACTTACACTCACACGTTATCGTCATCCCGATTCCAATGTAACACTGCCACTGGTACACGAGACGTAAACCAATCGTTTGTGTGTTGCACAAATATCGACTTTTCAGAATCTGGATTCCAACTCAGGACCCATAGCCAACAGTTAGCTAACTACTAATCTATGCTGTCCACTGTATTACATTAGACATAATATAATAAAATATTTTTTAGTACCTGTCGGTTCGTACTTTGACTGATCTGCCCAAGATGGTCGCCTGACCGACCTGCGTAAGTAAGATCGGGCACATAGCTTTTAGTCAATATTAAAAAATGTCTCTTTCTTTTTTATGGAAGTATTCATTAGTGCGAGAAAGATGAAAAATTGAAGTAAAACGAAGTAATAATTCTTAGGTAATAAAAAAAAAAATATAAGTTATTTATTTCTTTACCTAAGAATATTTGTTATATTCTGTAAATGGTAACTCATTTTGTAATACAGTCTGTATTTTCATTTCATTTTGTAAAATGTCTCACAAGTATGTGTTTTTACTAATCACATATTTTACAATAAAACTGTTATCAATTATCTAAAAGCGACTACACTTTTCTAATCTTTTTAATCTTTGGGGGAGGCCTATGTTCAGCAGTGGACTTCTGATAGGCTGAAATGATGACTACACTTTTCAATAAGAAATTTTATAAGGATTATAATGGTGTATTTAGTTTTTAGGTGGGTACAGTAATTAGCTCAAAATTGATGATTTAATGACATGAATTCTTCGTCTTCTAGGGATTGTTTTACACGAAGCAAAAGATGGCATGCTGTTAAAAGGTTATGCAGGTAGTTAAGCGTAAAATGTAATTTATAAATAGTTTAAAATTTAGCTGCTTGGTATTTACCGTACTATTACGTCAACTTCGGCCTTGGACTCACCGAAATTGTACGAAAATTAAAATTGTAACGTCCAATTACAGATGAAATTGAACTAAAGTATTAGATGCTAAGGTTTCCAACACTGTTATTTAAACCGAATACTCGGTAACTCATTCCAGGTACCGAGTAAGTATCGGTATGAAACATATTGCATCGCACAATTCCAAAGGCATAACGCACATATGGGTCACACTGGTGAGACGAGTGAAAGCTACTGTTTAAAAGAATGCAAATAAACAAAGTTCTCTTTGTTTCGTACTTTCGTTACATAATAATAAGAGTCTATATCTGCTTGATCGGCCAAAAGTAAATTTACTTAATAACGGTGGCCGTGATTTATACCAAATAAAACACTGGCCTGTTTTGTTAAATAAATCCTTCGTAATACCATAAAAGTAAAATTTAAATAATGTATTTGGTGTGCGATTTGAACTATTATCCTTACTTACCTAACTTAACCTTAACCCACCCACCCATGATTAAATAGCCGTCATGACTTTGAAATTAGTGTTGCATTCTAGTTAAAAAGGTCGCTCAAGGTAATTTTTTGGCGTTCGTTACTAGGATTAGTGTTTCTAGGTATAATAATTTACTATACTAATTAGATGAAATAAGATTATCATCATCATAATTTCAGCCTATCACAAGTCCACTGCTGAACATAGGCCCCCCCAAAGATTGCACGAAGCTCGGTCCTGAGCCACCTGCATCCATCGACTTCCAGCAACACTGCGCAGGTCGTCACTCCATCTTGTCTCTCGCAGAACTCTGCGAGATAATTAATAAGATAATAGCTCGCAGAGTTCTGCGTCGGTTGACAACCGTTACAACAAAACCATTACTGACAAAATAAGATACTTAAGATAAATCTTTATTTGCTTTAAACGTGCTATGAGGATGTTAGTCTTTTTAGTCCACATATTTTGCTATCTTTATAAATAGCGTGCATATATTAATTACAATGAAATGCCAATATTAAAATTAATGAAGATAGACAATACAATAAAATTAACATTAGATTAAAAAACATACAAAAAAAATTATTAGCAATGGAATTACAATTCCATGTCAATGAAATATTTTATGATGATTTTGATTGATATAAAGCAAATATTTTTTCCGGAATAAACAATTATCGCATGATTTGATGTCATTTGGTATTTTTATATATTCGGACACACATCTCTCTTCCCTTACATCCTTATTGGTAGATTTATTTTTAATACATTCCTAAAATTTTATTCACTTCTATACATTAAATGAATATTAGTTCTATTACATTTTAAATAGATAAGTTATTAAAGAAACAGAGTAATAATAATAAATTTATGTAAGTCTAAGGGATTAATTAAAAAATATTTTCAAAGTTTTTGGCTGTGATACAAGTATTTCTCTCTGGCCACGAATCTATAAATTGACGCTGTCTGCATGGGGCATTTAGCCATTGGTAGCTCTAAAGATTTCTTGTAAGACGCAAAGTCCGAGTAACGTTTTGTGCAGAGCGAACATGCTAGTACTGGCCAAAAATCGTAATCGAACGGGTTCATATCTGAAGCCGACGCTGTCTGCATGGGGCATTTAGCCATTGGTAGCTCTAAAGATTTCTTGTAAGACGCAAAGTCCATGTAACGTTTTGTGCAGAGCGAACATGCTAGTACTGGCCACAAATCGTAATCGAACGGGTTCATATCTGAAGCCGACGTCGGCTGGCCTTTAACTTCTATGAAGTCCGGAACGTTGTTGCCGAGCCAGGTTTGTAGTGTTCATTATCTCGTGAACAGGAACAGAGTCTTGCCTGTAAGTGTCCGCTCAATATAAAACAGGTAGAGACCTGCTGCTCAGATATCCGAGAGGGTTTTGGAGCCGGGAAGAGCCCGCCACGCAGCCCCACTGCAGGTCGGCGGACCTCACATTTCCACCAAATAATATTTTTTATTACTTCTCAGATATGCCAATTGCCTCACGATGTTTTCCTTCACTGCCGAACATGTGGTAAACGCAGCATTGGGGATCGAACCCAGGTCCTGTCCACTGTACTACCACGGCTCAGTTCAAGTTTCATTATTGAAAAGTGTATCATTGAGAGGCTTCACTACACGATCCAAAACGGTCCCTTGATGGATCCGATTGACAACCACGTGGCTTTGAGGTTAGCGTTCCCGACTGCCGAGCCCTGGGTTCTAAGTTCGGATCCCAGCGGAAGTCATTAACAAGTAATTGGTTTTCGGGTCTGATTGTGTTGTTATGTTGTATGATTCAATCTAAGATTCGATCACGTTGTAAAATTATATATGAAATGGCGGGAAAATAATTAACACATTTCATTTAATTGTAAAAAAAACTTTTAAACTTGTAAATTTATTCATTGTATTAATTAATCAATGTTCGAAAATTCTAGAAATCTTACAGTCTGATGTTTAATTTAGGTTTGTAAAATGATTATGCCACCAATACTCGTTTCATTCAAAACATATTAAATTACACCATAGTAATTTTACATAACTAATCCATTGCCAATCAATTATGGTTTAAGTAAAATATTACTGAGTTCTGAAGCACAAAGAAAAAATTTTGACCGATTACACACCGTTTCTTTTTTTTTTTTTATCTTTTTTCTGTAAATTGAATGTCGATTTTTAATAATATCAAATTTCTTGAATATGCAGGTTTCCTCACGATGTTTTCCTTCACCGCCGGGCACGTGGTAAATGCAGCACTTAAAATTGCTATTAACAATTTTAGTGGTACCGCCACCGGGTTTCTATTACGTGGTAGAGCCAAGCGGTGGCTTTTGCTGCTGCTCGAATGTGCCACGTCGACTGGGTTGGTACCATGGCCTCTCAGAATACAGGCGTGAACTAGAGGCATCTTGTGCTTCTGCGTTTCGTTCGGCGTGTGAGGTCCCCATCCCCCTCCTCGCGTTTTTCGCGTGTGAATCAGGTCGAAATCGAACGCTGTAGGTGGTGATGATATTAGTAGTTATATTGTTAATATTTTTAATATATACTTGATACAACTGCCACTGTATTTCACGGTGCCATGGGTTGGCATATGTTTGTAGAATATACCAATAAGTATTAAGTCCGTCTTATATTTAAAAATAGGTTCTTACGTTTTCTTCATAAACCTTACCATAAATTTGACTCGATTTGAAATTTAAAAAAGAATAAGTAGTGGTCTAGTGGTCAAGTTTTTTAATAGTGGATACGCCAAAATCCCAAGATACAAAAAAATACATCACCGCGGCCATTGTAACGCGTCTCGGCTTCACCTGGCGAAACATGAAAGTGTCACATCACCTGTCACTAGCACTCGGTCGTACATCGCAGAGCGAGAAACGCCGCAGGTGAAGCAGTCAGGTAAGTTGTATGCTACCTTCCTGTCCTTCGTAAAAAAAAAATGTATAGAGCTGGGGGCTTCCGGGAGGGTCTGAGGTATCTTTCGTATTCTGCAAAAATTCATTGCTGGGGGCAATAGTAATTAATCATGCGAACACTTACTAGTAATTAAAAATACAATTATAATAAAATGAAGCTAGTAATTAGTATGTTAGTAAGTTATAAATAATTACCGATACATATTTTACAGCCAAATAACAGGTTGTCGTACGGTTAGGTTAATCTTTGCGACCGGTCATCTAGACAGGAATTCTGTTTATTATTTATTTATTTATTTATTCATTCAACTTCATATATATGAAAATGTATATAAGCGGACTTAATGCCAGAAGCATTCTCTACCAGTCAAATTTATAGACGTCCTCCAAGACCGATTAGAAAAAAAAATTGCGATATATTTTATACATTATAACGTTGTTTTCAACGTTATCATTTACAATAGAAGAGCTGTCTTGATACAGAAATAAATTAATCAATGCGGAATATCATAAAAAGGGACATTATTGGATTGGTTAGGTGTCAGATTCTCATGCAGACGCCACGTATTAGTACACTCGTAGATACATATTTGATATAATTTGCGCTGTGGAGTTCTGATCCCTTCCACCGCAGGGAGGAAACGGTCCGGCGTCACCTCACGTCCCGATGTACATCGAAGCTCCCGTGCCCGGAAAATATCTGTGGCAGTCTAAGGGTGAGTGTTCCTCCTCGTCTCTGCATCCAGACTTCAAGGACCGGTAGGAACGCTTCGACGACTTTTGTTGTTCGACTCTGTTGTGCCAGTAGGAAAGGGGGCAAACGAACATGCGTTTCACCTAAAGGTAAACCGACGCCCACATACATCTGCAACATCAGAGGAGCTGCAGATGTGTTGCCGGCTTTCGAGGATATCACTTCGCTCTACCACATTTAAAACTTACTAAGGTTATTTGTGTTGCCTTAGACAGGGAATACAAATAACTAAGCAAATACTAAAATCGCGGGTACAGCTGCATCTATATTGTATATACTAAAGAACAATATGTTGAGTATGTGTCACATGTTGTACTATAACTAATTTATTGCAAGATACGTAATGAAATAAATTCTAATTATTACGTCTAAGGAAAATTCAAAAAAAGAATTATTTATTTTTGAAAAACATTTAAATAATAAAAGCCTCTTTAGGCTTTGGTTTCCGCGTTAAATGCTAATTAAGATGAGGAAACGTTTGATAGGAACGTTAAAGAAGGTTATATATATTTAATATGTTCTCATTACATACTGGCCATCTATACCAGCACATGAAATTAAAAAAAAAAGAAGGACTTTCATTTGTTTGCGAGTTCCATTTGTTTTTTTATTAGTTATTTGTTAGTTTAATTAATACTAAGATAATTTGCTGGTTTTGCTATTTTATTAACTAAACTTGATCAATTTAAGTAATAATCAGATTTCGGGTCTCAGCGTAGCTCAAGTCCGGAGGGCTATAACATTAAATCATATAACAACACAACTTACAATCTAGTGGCGGAAACTTTGTGTTAAACGATTGAAGTACGGCGAAGACCCGGAAAACGACACGCTTAGTGTAACATTGTGGGAAGGGGGCCTTATGGTGGGGGTCAGTAATGGTTTGAGGAGCACGCACGGAGCTCTACACATCAAGGAAAACGGCTCTCTGTCTGCGGTACGGTACGTAAAGGATATTTTAGAACTTACTACTTTGGAAATTGGAGATACGTTTTCTTTTAATGGATGGTAATGCTCGGCTGCACATTGCAGCGTATAGTTTCGGAATATCTACAAATGGTTGAAATGTATGTTTTGGAATGGGCCTTTGTTTTGTTCAACAAATCAATCCCTAATAAATATGATTATAGCAATGTCAATGTTATTTTGTACATTTTCTGCGTTCCTCTAAATATGCCTGAGTGTAAATTATATACATCTTAATAGCCATGATTCACTTGCACGTGCAGAACCAGGGCTATTACTCCGTGTATACAAATTTTATGAGGGCTGATTTAGATAAACAAGACGTGTTTTTCGTCTCATCAAGGACTTCCTCTCGCATTCTCATGAACTCCTGATGTGTTGTCATATAATAGAAATTCCTTTGTTATAACTCGCTAGTGTCATAATAATAATTATAATTTACTAATATTATACCATAAAAATAACATATACCTTAAACATTCTTATTGCTTTACATTTATGTGAGATTTTATAATTATTTCTGTGCTTCCTACAAATGGTCAATTGTACCAAAAATAAAACTCAAACGAAGAAATACTATGAAGTAACTAAACTAAAGTAATTGAAAACTTTCTTCGATAGACTTTTTAAATAATAGTCTACTTAATTATTTTTGGTTTTTATACGAATACTAAACATTGAAAAGAAATTATTATTTACAGATCTCATCGCATTGAATTTAACATTTTTATTTAACAACCCCGACGTTTTGGGCTCTTTATAGCACCCGTGGTCTCGGCAAAGATTAAAGCTATGCCAATAAGACAGTCACAGTGGGATCATGATGTTTGACGTTCGAATTTCATAAATTACCCGGATACTGTCTGTTTTCTAATCAATAACTTTTGTTGCGTTCTGCACAGAATGGGCTATGTGTACGAGAGCGTGATTATAATAGGCTGCGAATGGTCCTGCTCGATCGTGGTGGTGGACCGGATTGAAGTAGAGGCAGCTTGTGCTTTGTTCGATGAGTGAGTCAACCGGACTCTAAAGATCTTTGATGGCGGGCAATGCATCTGAAGCTCCATGTTGTGGTAGATGTACGCGGGCGTCGGTCCCCGATACGTGGATTTGTATGATTCAAAAAAAAAATTGGTTATAAATATTATAAATTAATTAATAATGTTGCTTATGTGAGTAACGAATAATGTATAAACAAATAATGCAAGCAAATTGTTATACATACATATTTAAAAATTTAATAAAACGTATGTTTGTAAATACATTTCCTAAATTAGAAAATATAGCCTAATGGGTTAAGGCGCGGACTGCGAAACATGATCTCGTAAGTTCGAGCCTCCTATTCGACTATTGTCGTGAACCACTCCAGATACAAGCTGTAATGATTAGTCGGAGGGTTAAAAGGAATATTAGTAATGTAATATGTTTATATGCAATGCTATATAAGTATATATAGCATTGCTAGTATGCTTTATTGCTCATTCGCTTAAGTTGTATATATTTATACAAGCTCCAATTATTAGGGTCCAAATAATGAGCATGCTATGGATATTAATTACGCGCATAATTAACAAGGCCTGTTGCATTAGTACGTTTTATTATTCTACTTAAAAACCATTACATTATACAGATATAATTTAATTCTTATCTTCAAGGAAAACACTAATGAAACTGGAAATAATATTCAAAAGAATATGCGGACAAGATTAAGATCTCGTAATTTTAAAAATATTAACGAGAGAGTTTTAACTAACAAGACGTAATAATGAATTGTCTGTTGAAATTATTACATCGAGGTGATGTGAAGTCCGCGAACCCGTACTGGAGCAGCAGCGGAACCCTCTCGGAAGGTTAAGTCTAGGCCTTAGCCATAGTGAGCATTGTCACAGTGCTCACTTTGACTTCACTACATAAGTAATTAGACTAGTTAGTGTTGATAAGTGCAAACTTATGCTTTAAATGAAAAATAATACATGTGGAAATTAATAAAGGAAAACATTTTTAACGCGCCGACATTGCGTGGATGTGTCTCGTGGTAATGATTGATGTCCTCCATGCCGGCTTCGACCACAGCGACAACTCCAAGAATTTGTGTTTGGCACAAATATTGGTTTCACCCGGGATTCGAATGCATATCCCACGGCTAAACAGTCAGGTACGCTAACCACCAACCACTAAGCCACGCGGTCTTCACGTGGTTATATAAGATTAATATACATATTGATTTGATTGACCTTACATTTGAAATTAGCGTTTTGTCGAACTGGGCACTTTGATCTCAAATAAATCAACTGGCTTTTCGTTAGGATTCCAAATTCAAATGTATTTAAAATTTCGGCTTGTGTATTTGTGTTTTGAATTTAATGATTCATTTGTTTTGGCGCCAGACACAAGTTGATAATGAAGAATTCTAGGTGATCATGGAAGCGGACACATTGCAAACCACGTCAGAGACTGGCCAATTGCTCTAGCCCTCTGCTGCTTCATGTCAATGCTAAACCTTCAAGACAGACAGAACTTGCTCAAACAGATTACCATTTTTTTCGGAATTTGGACATTTTCTTGCAAGGAAATTCAATTCCAATGCAGCAGTCCAAACCGCTTTCAAAGATTTTGTAAATTCTCACTCCCAACACTTTTTCAGCAACAGAATCAATGTATTACTTATAAAATGTCGAAAGCACATAGATAATAATGGTACATACTTCGATTGATTAAATATATAATTTCATAAAAAAAAGGTTTTTACTTTTTCCATATTATACCCTAATTTCATATGTAAAGGACCTAATATAAGTATATATATATTAGATTGATAGATGGATAGTCTGATAGCTCTAATAATATCATCAGTAGTTTTGTACGTGGTAGAGCCAAGCCGTGGCTTTTTCTGCTGCTCAAATAGGCCGGCTCATCCGGGTTATATCAAGACCTCGCAGAATATCAGCGTGAGGTAGCGGCATCATGGATTCTTCGTTCGGTGAGGGAGGTAACCGGAGGCCCACTTCCTCTTCTCATCCTCCCTTCTCATCCTCCCTCTCATCTCTCAAATATCCTTCAACGCCGGCAACGCACGGCGCGACGACGATCAGAGCTATGGGCAGCTTTGATTCATTCATATTACAATTGTTTGATCTCACTACATTGTGAATATAATTGATTTCAATTTGGTATCACTTTAAGAGTCAATTTATTTCTTCGAATTTTTTATTTATCTTAATGGGTAAAGTAAAGTAAAGTATCAGCCTGTAAGTGCCCACAGCTGAGCAAAGGCCTCCTTCTCAAATACGAGTAACAGAGAGAGAGAGTTTAGGACCTGGGAAAGGCACGCCACGCTTCTCCAGTGCGGGTTGGCGGGCTTCACATATCCTCGAAATAATATTTTTTACTATTTCTCAGATATGGAGGTTTCCCCACGATATTTTTCTTCACCGCTGGGCACGTGGTAAATACAGCACTTAAAATTGCTATCAGCAACTGTATTCATACATAAATATACATCACATATATTTATGCATGAATACATTTTTTTAAACACAAATGTGTGCGATTTTAAATTATATATGGTGGTGAATGATAATTTATTGTGAGTATTCGTGATGTATGATACATGTATATTTATGTATGAATTGTTTGCCTTTTTTTCCTTTTTCGCCTTGACTTTGATTGATAAAAGAGTATGTACTCAACCTATTCTCTTTTTTACCACTTTATGACTACTTCCGTACATATGGGGAGGTAGATCTTACTCTGAGGGCACCCGGTGTAAGTGTGGATAAACCTTAAAAAAATGTGAAAAGTATAGAAATACTCGCAAGCTTGTCTATTTTTTATTAAAGATAAATAATTTACTCAATTACCATATTAATGAAATCGAAATGTGTAATAATGGTGAACAACATTTTATTATGTTTTTATGTTAATTCTCTATTTATTACCAGACGCCATATACACCATACCACAAAAAAATCCCAAAATTTCCGAGTGACATCATTCACCGATTAAATCATACAGAGTACATATTTAAAATGGTTTCGGTTAACCCAAAAATGGTTACAAATAAACAAAACCATGTTATGGGTGTGAAGAATAACGATACTAACGGTTAAGTATTATCGCTCGCGTCGTTTAGTGGTTAGCGTACCTGACTGTTGAGCCATGCGCCCTGGGTTCAAATACCATAAGGCCTCCCATTGAGGCAGTATTTATCATGATTGCAACCCTCGGCACTGAATTTTAGACGCTGCTCCTCATCTCCTAAATATTTGCTAGTTATGGCGCCACCAATCTCACGCTGTGCGTCTTCCAAGGCTGCTGCCTACTCCTCAAATATCCTAAATGCGGCCGTCACCTGGTACCAGTAAAGTTGTTCCAAAATAAGCTCTGGTGAAAATTAAAAGTGAGTGGAAATTGTATTGAGTATATGGTCTTGCCACCCCCTTCCTACCGTGGGTATGACATGGCGGGTGGCGGGATAAACATCACGACAAGCAAAAGTGTCTAAAGTGCATGATGTCTGGTACTGCGGACGCCAGGCCGCTTGCGGATCGTGGCGATTTTGGCAAATGTGAGAAGCCCGCAGTGGACTATTTCCAGACTGATGAGTTTTCTATTATTTATAATTAAGTTAAAATTATAGAAAATATTTTTAAGAATGACAAACTTCGTTCGGTAAAAAATTTTGTGTTACATAGACATTATGTCTGATCTTACTTTGCACAGTGCCTCCCAAACTTGAATAGTCTTAAACAGGCATTGTGACCAAATGATAATTTACTATTTAAGAAATGGTAGGCGCAAGCCACAGTTGTTAATTTGAAATAAAAGTTGATTAAAATGTTCGTAAAAGTAAATCAGCAAGCTTACTCAGGAAACTCCATTTCTATTTGATTAAGTTTTCGATTCAAACACGAATTTAAATACATATATACGTTTTTTGGCTTTTACTCGGATGGCTAGAGGCCGTAAGCATAAGAGAATATGTCACTCCGCCACCCTGTGAATGTTGGAGTGGTCTGCGAATTACCATCCCATAGTTGTCATAAATACATTTTTTAGACCGGTAACGGGTAACAGCAACAACGACCACTGTTGCATTAAAAAGCTACTAAACTTGCCAACAATTTCTTGTATTTTAAACAACTGTCAACCATACTTGCGAAGATTTCTCTTTGTGATTCTGGGGTAATACCAAAAAATATATGTTGTTGGGCTTACTTACCGATACTTCATATTTGATTGCATTCCCTAATATATGTAAATGATATGCTATAAATGATTTCATTATAGACAGTGTCGGGCACAGCAACCAAAACAAAAACAGCAGGGGGAAAGAGGAAGACGTCTTAGCATTGGTTTAATATTCTAATATCTACACATATTAACATAATTACTATTTATAACACAGGCAAATCAGGGAAGAACGTGAATTTATGTTAATAAGTAAAAACAGTTTTCTTTTTGATTCACCGTCGAGAGTTTTCTAAGGTTCCAAGTTTATCACAAAAATTTATTTTTAAATGAAAATCACCTTAGAACTTCAGAATCCAAAATATTATAATTTCTTCTCTTCTAGTAAAAGCAACTAATGACGTGTCTAGTCCCATCAGATTTCTCCGTTTTTCTCGCAAAGTCGTTAAAGTTTTTTAACGTTCTTTTTTATATATCATCATAGTGTGGCATTTCCCAAAATGGCGTGGCGTTACTGTGCATGAAACCCTACAAAAGTTTTTAAGGGTTTAAATATATACATGATCCAAATAACACCCAGAAGATTTTACTTGCGGGCCTTCTGCTCAGGGGTCTCTTCCGCCGAAGCTGTCAGATTAACAGGGGATCACATATTATGTGGGGGTTTTAGTCCGTCCGACACCTATTTCTGATCTCCACATAACCGTTCACTGCATTCAGTGTCTGGTAGGTAGATAGGTAGAGACCTTACCTCCACGTAGAAAATCCCTGGAGATAAACAAGAGATCCGAAATAAGATTCACTAACAAATGTAGCATTTGTAGAGTGCCTAATACCTACCATTACAAAGATATAAAAGCATGGAGTAGAAACGTGGTTGTCATGATATCTGTTTAAGTAAGATGAGAACGAACCCTTACTATAAACCGAAGTATGAAGTCCTGGCATCTCATTATTTAACAAGGCCGGTTTTCGTAAAGGATATAGTCACATAAAAGCACATTCTTTTCTCCAGATTGTACAGAAGACCGCCGAGCGCAACTGACCGTTATGCCTGGCGTATTTGGACTATGAAAAAGCCTTCGATTCTTTTGAAATTTAGGCAACAGTCTATTTAATGGTGTCTAAATACTTTCGGCATGTTAAATATGTGCACAGCGAAGCATCGTAGCGTGTACAGAGATACGCTGGGGATTGCATCCAGGTCACACGCGCTCTACGAAACAAAAGCTAATGCTTGCACCACTAGGCTACTAAAATATTCAGTAATATACGAGGTTCCACGGTTGTTGATAGTTCAATATTCTGTAACTCACTAAGAAACTCCAGGGACTTTCTTGTCGGTTTCTTAACTCTTCTCTTCTTTTTTTTAATGGCATGTTAAAATGTCATTTACAATTTATAATACAATCAAAATGTCAACTGCATACAATTTTTTTTTAATGTCAATTTTTACAATATTTTAGTCGCCAATTTGTCCAAGTGACAAGTACAGACTAATAGTTATTTCCTCACATCATTGTTCATAATATATTGGCCATTGCGTTTCAGAATTTTTGTCAACTCGAACAACGAAATGCCAAGCAATACTTGTTGGTTGCCCAAAAATGCTGACTAAAATTTATCTTGGATCTTTGCCCACCATTACATTGCATTGGTATTTTAGTATTATTTTCGGATTCGGTTAGAAATCTTGGACTGTATGTGGACAAAACTCTAAACTGGGGTAAACATGCAACGGAAATCAGCCTCTCCCACCTTAGGAACTGCTTGTCCACTCTTGTTATACCCATAATTGATTATGCTGATTTATGTTACCCAGTTCTGAACAAGCCAGAGCGCCTTCTTAATAACTGTATCTTTGGTCTCATGATGTAACTTTCCTGACCTATCTTCCACAAAAGGAACATAGTTACCTTTTCTTAATGCTTGAAAGAAATCTTCGATTTTAATCTAATCTTAAGATAAACAGATAGTGTTTCAAAACACTTCCAGTTTAATCGGTAACTCCTTTAGGGTTCAGGCTATTCTGCTCTGGAACTCCCTGACCGACAAAGTTAATAAATCGGAAAACAGCTCATTTAAGAGATCAGTTAGAGAACATTTTTCTACCATAATAACTATGTCAAGAAAATATGTTATTTTTTGTGTACTTGTTTCTTATTTATAATTTTTTTATCTATCAACATAAATAATATTATTTAATTATGTATTCATGTATAATATATTATATTTATATATATTTATTTTAGCCCTTATACCTTATTACTTTCTTGTTTTAGCGAACTGAATTTAGGAACCTAAGAGACCGTTCCGTTTTTTATTAAATCATCTCATTTAATTACAAATTGGCTTCTTATTATTAACATTCAACGTTCTAAATCTGTACTTCCAAAATGTCAGAGGTTTTCGGACGAAAAGCTTGTTTTTGGTAATATAACGTATAGTGACTGTGACATAATTATTATGGCAGAACAGCGTTTTCGATTTAGAACTTTTTGATAACCGGAATGTCGTTTACAGGAGAGACCGCGAAACATCAGGTTTTCATAGTAAGAAAGACGGAGGTGTTCTTATCGCTGTCGCTAAAAGTTTAAGTTCTAAAAGGTGAGATATTTTTGAACCTAAGTGTGAAAACCTATGGATCAGCTTAACCTTTCAGATCCTGGTGGTCAGCATGATGATCTGTACATATGTTGCATCTACCTACCTCTTCTTGTTCAACGTCATATCTTAAAGGAATTTCTTTTGAATTCAAGTCGTGTTCGAACTAAAAATAGTATTCACAAATTTAAAATTGCCGGTGACTTTTATTCTTAGTACTATCACGTGGTGTAGATCAATAGAAGGCTGCTTCTAGTAATAGCTTATTAAACAACATGCTTATTGAATTCATCGCTTTAATGCAATTCCACAATTTAACTATATCACCAACTTCAAAACAAGGATTCTTGATCTTGTTTTTAAAAAATGAGTATGTTAACGATTTCGCCGTTTGCTCATACCCACTACCAATCGTCGATCCATTACGCTCATCGTTACAATTTTCAATTGAATTCAATTCTGACAAAAGTTTATCCCAAAACAGTAATATTAGATATTGCTTCTTTAAAGCCGACTATGAAGACATTACCCAAGAGCTAAAGAAGGAACCATGGAATGAAAAATTGTCTAACTGTTCCACTGTAGATGGGCACTGTAGATATGATGATATACATATACACAAGCACGTACCAATCTCTACGCGTCACTCCAGTAAATATACAGTATGGTTTTCTGATTACTACAGGAAAAACTGAAATATCGTATGAAACTACGCAAATTTAACAACAATCTACGCCATCGCTGATCACTCACTCTTCTAAAATAAAGATCAAAAAACCTCCTCGAACCCCAAATTTGGACTTTCATTAAAAACAAAAAGCAATCAAATTCTTCACACTATCCTTCTCAACTTCGACTCAGAGAGACACATGTGACTTATTCGCCTCTCACTTCTCCTCCGTTTATAATACAAATAGTTGTTTGAACACGAGTTAAAACCAAGAGTTCAATACAGCCGGAAATTATCCTTTAACCTTGATTAACAAAGACGAAGTTTTAAAAGCTTTAAAAAGTCTTGACCACTTTAAGGGCACTGGTAGCGACAGAACCCTTTCTGTTTTTGTATCAAAATGTGCTTCCGCATAAGCTTCTGCCCTCTGTATTATTTACAATAAATCGCTTTTGACAGGAATGTTTCCTACGAAATGGAAGAAAGCAATAATTTTACCTCTATTTGAGAATGGTTGACGGGACTTAATGACTAATTAATGGTAGAGTCGGGAGAGGAAGGCGAACCTAGAACCTAGGCGAACATCTCACGATCAAATCGGAGACGTTCTGAAAAAAGGCCAGGCCAAGATTACTCTAAATCAACGAGTATGCATGCGAAGATTGATGAAAGTGGAAGAAGCGAAGGACGTATGTCAGGACCGTAGCAAGTGGAAGAAGACTGTCATTTTTTGACAATTTACCTGTTTTTGCTAAAATATTCGAGCCTCTGACCTTTTAGCATTGTAAATAGCACATATGTACTCAGCAACATGGTTTTATTGGGGCACGCTCGACCGTCACCAACCTAGTCTCTTTCATACACTTTTTTTTTGTTTGGCTACATGTATCGATAGTAGGTTATCGATACACAGATTTTAGCAAAGCATTCGATAAAGTCGGGTACGTAAACTATCAAGATTTGGATTTTTTAAATATCCTGGAATGGTGCCGCTCGTATTTAACCATTTATTTATAAACTCGTATTTTTTAAACGTGGTAGAGCCAAGCGGCGGCTTTTGCTGCCGCTCGAATGGGCCGGCTCGTCCGGATAAGTACCACGGCCTCGCAGAATACCGGCGTGAAGTAGAGGCATCTTGTGCTTCTGCGTTTCGTGCGGTGAGTGAGGTAACCGGAGGCCCTCTCCCCCCCCCTCCCCAAATATGGTAGCGGTATATAATTAAGAGCTACCCCAGGAGGGTACCAGTACCGACGGTTCTGGAGAATCCCTCACTGAGCATCCACGTTCAGGCTTTCCTACGCTACCTAATCGTGGATGTTCAGTCTGCCCCGCGAATTCTGGGGCAACATTCCGCTCTCTATCTTTCCTACTCGAGGCAAACGCAGCAAGGAAACTATGGCATCCCCTACCGCGCTCGCCGTGGATTTCTGCAATATCAGGGGACTCCACTCGAACCTTAGCGCCGTTCATTACCATCTTGAAATGCGGCTGATACCTCTTATCTTCATTACCCCGGGTACAAACTGGAACACTCCTTTGTGCCCCGTGCCGGAGTTTGCTTATACGTCAGAGATTGTATCTGTTCTCGACGCCTCGGTAGTCTTGAAGGTTTGGACCTATCTACCCTTTGGCTGCGCATCGACAGCGACGACCATCCGCGCGTCTATGCGTGCCTTTACAGGTCCCATAGCGGGAATACCGTAACTGACCGACTCATCAACCACATCCAAATGGCTACAGATTCCGTGCTATAACAGATCCCATCCGCAGAGATCGTGATTCTCGGCGATTTTAATGCCCACCACACCGATTGGCTCGGTTCTCGCATAACCGATCATGCGGGGAGATCTGTTCACGACTTTGCATTAGCATATGGCCTGACACAACTGGTAACCTTGCCGACGCGGATCCCAGACGTGGAAGGTCATACACCTTCCCTGTTGGACCTTTTGCTGACCTCACACCCGGACAGATATTTGGTCTCAGTCGATGCCCCTCTTGGCTCGTCGGACCACTGTCTGATCCGGAGTGTAGTGCCTATCGCGCGCCGATCCCGAACGCGATCTGCGGGCTTCCTCCGTGTGTGGCACTATAGGTCGGCAGATTGGGATGGAATGCGGTCTTTCTTTGCTTCCTACCCATGGGGGCAGGTTTGCTTCTCGCTGGATGATTCCAACGCCGTTGCAGATTCTGTCACCGATGTGGTACTTCAGGGAATGGAACTTTTTATTCCATTCTCTGCAGTGCCTGTCGGAGGTAAATCCCAGCCTTGGTTTGGTCGCACCTTCAAAATAGCGTCACGCCGAAAGCGGAAGTGCTACCAGGCCTGGGCTGAAGTATCGGCGTCTCGGGATGCAAAAACCAGTGCTCTTAAAAACGAGTACAACTCTGCCTCCAGGTCCTTCAAAAGAGTTATCGCTGCGGCAAAGTTAAAGCACATTGGCGGTATTGGCGAGAGACTAGTTCGCCTCCCATCGGGAACCCGCGCATTCTGGTCTCTCGCCAAGGCTGTCCAGGGGAATTTCTGTCAGCCATCTCTCCCATCTCTGCACAAGGAGGATGATTCGGTGGCCCATACTGCAAAAGAGAAAGCCGATCCCTTGGGCTCTCTTTTTGCGTCCAACTCGACTCTTGATGACCGGGGAAACTCTCCACCTACCGTCCCGTGGTGTAAGTGCTCCATGCCGGAAATTCACTTTCTGCAGAGCTCAGTGCGAAAGGCACTCCGCTCCCTGGACATTCATAAGTCGAGTGGGCCGGACGGAATCCCTCCAATTGTGCTGAGGATGTGTGCCCCTGAGTTGGCACCGGTTCTCACGAGTCTTTTCCGGCACTCTTACTCTTCAAGCGTCGTCCCGGAATCTTGGAAGACAGTATTTGTGCATCCAATACCCAAAAAAGGCGACCGCTCTGATCCGTCCAACTACAGGCCTATTGCCATCACCCCCTTGTTATCTAAAATAATGGAGTCACTCATCAACACCCAGTTCCTGAGGTACCTGGAGGAACACCAGCTGATCAGTGACCGACAGTACGGTTTCCGTCGCGGACGATCAGCTGGTGATCTTCTAGTTTACCTGACTCACCGATGAGCAGAAGCAGTTGAGTCTAAGGGGAAGGCTTTGGCGGTTAGTCTGGACGTAGCGAAAGCATTTGATAGGGTTTGGCATAAAGCGCTTCTTTCAAAGCTTTCATCTTACGGGGTTCCTGAGAGATTGTGCAACTGGGTCACCAGCTTCCTCACGGATCTGAGCATCAAGGTTGTTGTCGACGGTGCATGCTCGGACCCCAAACCCGTGAATGCTGATGTTCCACAAGGCTGTGTGCTATCTCCCACTCTATTCCTTCTGCATATCAACGACATGCTACAAATCAGTAGCATTCATTGCTATGCAGACGACAGCACGGGTGATGCCCTATATACAGGCCGTGCGAATATTTCTCGGGAACACGTCGATGAGTGCCGGAACAAACTTGTGTCTGAAGTCCAGACCTTGTTATTCAAAGTCTCGGATTGGGGTCGACGTAATTTGGTCCTATTCAACCCCAAAAAGACAGGTTTGCGCGTTCACCGCTAAAAAGAATCCCTTTGTCGTTTCTCCTCTTTTTGAGAACATTCCCCTTATTTTCCCCTTCCCCATTCCCCTACAGTATTTCATGCCGGTCCACCGTTTGCAACTTTATAAGGCGCAAGTTCGGCCCCACATGGAATACTGTTCTCATCTCTGGGCAGGGGCACCCCAGTACCAACTCCTTCCATTTGACCGCATCCAACGTCGAGCGGCTCGAATTGTCGGCGACCAAGCTCTCTCTGATCGGCTTGATCCTTTGGCCTTGCGAAGAGATGTTGCTTCTCTTTGCATTTTTTACAAAATTTTCCACGGGGAATGTTCTGAGGAACTGTTCGGATTGATCCCAGCTGCTGAGTTTCACCATCGTACATCGCGACAGAATTCGAAGTTCCATCGATACCACGTAGATGGTTGGCATTCCACCACAGTGCGTTTTAATCGAAGTTTTCTGCCACGCACTTCGACTTTGTGGAATCAGCTGTCGCCAGCAGTATTTCCGAACAGTTACGACTTAGGGACCTTCAAGAAAAGAGCTTATTCCTTCCTTAAATGCCGGCAGCGCATCTGTAGCTCCTCTGGCGTTGTGGATGTTCGTAGGCGTCGGTGATCACTTACCATCAGGTGAGCCGCAAGCTCATTTGCCCCCTTCTTCTATAAAAAAAAAACCAAACGCAAATCCAAAGTTGTGCTAAATGGCTATACATCTAAGTATTTTGCTAAATATTCCGGATAGCCCCAGGGTTCCTATTATGGATCAATATTTTAGATTATTTTCATTAATTATATTAGAACAAGTTTGGTTAATTCTAAATTCTACTTGTTTGTCGACAATTAATTTTTTTTTAAATTTATTTATAATCCCATAGATGTCACCTTACTTCAAGATGATTGAGATCGTGTAGTATCCTGTTGAAATCTAACGGCGTGGTTTTAAATAATGACAAATGTTTCCGTAGTACAGCGTATAGCGCTTTTTTATTTGGTTTTACTATGCAACATTTTCTGTTATTTCTAGTATTATTTGTTATCATCTTAATGTTAACATTAGACATTTAAAAATTCCACTTTTTAGCTTACCATTGTCATCTACAAAACTTGATGAAGTTTTATATGAAATGTTTGATATGAAGTGTTTTATATGAATATGAATGAAGTTTTAGTTCTTTTTTCTTCTCATTTATTTCATTATTTTTGGTTTTATCCATTTTTATTTTTATTTAATATGCGATAATTTATTGCATGTCATCACCTATAAATACAGAAGCACTGAGTTTTTATTTCATTTACATGTGTTTTTTACGATAGTATAAGTGTTAAATATGTTGGTGATCATAAAATAAATAAATAATCATAAAATAAATAAATAAAAATAAAAGATTTATAATAATTACTAGAACTAGAACCAGACGTTATTTGTTGAGATGTTTTGACAATGAATTTTCGTTTATGGATTGCATTAACATAGTTATCAAAAAGTCTCTTGTACTTTTTAATGTAAATATAATAGAGTAAAGTACCAGCCTAGTGATAAAGTATCTGAAAGGGTTTTAGAGCCGGAAATGGTCCGCTGTACTGCTCCAATGCGAATTGACGGACTTAACATGTCCTCGAAATAATATTTTTTATCATTTCTCTGATATGCAGGTTTACTCACGCTGTTTTCCTTCACCGTCGAGCACTGATTTTGGAGGTGCCAGCACCAGGATCGAACCCATGTCTACTCCCGGCCTGCATCCTGCAAAGCAAGCACCCTGACCAGTTGGCTACCACGGCTTTTTAATATACGTCTTCCTTAAAATAGTCCAAAGATTAACGTTCGTCAATCGAAATGGACTGTAGTGTATTATTGTGTTTTGTTCAAAATTCACTCCAATAAGTATCTAAAAGCTCGTTTTAGCTCTCAAGTATTAATTTGCGTAACGGCTTTTAGAAGTCCTTTTAAAGTTCGAAAATAGACGATCAATTTGTGATGACTTTTCTTTTGATGCATTTATAATTTGCATTTTAACTATATAGTTAAATGATCATTTCGTAAATTCTGTTACTAATAATTATATAATTAAACACCAGAATAACATGACTTTTTTAATACTTTTAAACTGTACTTTCTTTCTTTATTTATTTTGTTTATTTATTGTTAGAAAATAATATACACATGTAGTTTATAATATAGCTAAACTACAGAACAGTATGTTAGCTAAATTGCACTCAATGTACTATTTTAAACTAGTTGACGTTAAACATAATTACATTACATTTTACTTACATTTTGATACAAGCGAATCTACCTACTATAACATCACAGTTTAAACCTGGTAGAGCGAAGTAGCGGCTTTTGCTGCTGCTCGAATGGGCCGTCTTGACCGGGGTAGTAACATGGCCTCACAGAATACCAGCGTGAAGTAGAGGCATCTTGAGCTTCTGCGTTTCGTTCGGTGAGTTACATAACCGGAGGCCCACTCCCTCTCACCGTCCCCCATCCTCATCCTCCCTAACAATTCCGAAATATCCCTAAAGACCAGTAACGCATCTGTAGCCCCTCCGGTGTTACAGAAGTACGTGGGCGACGGTAATCACTTACCATCAGGTCTGCCGTTTGCTCGTTTGCCCTCTATAGCATAAAAAAAAGTTCTACGTGTTATTTATATCTTTCAATTCGTATTATATTAATGTTATGGTATTTTTACTTTATTTCTTACTACCTTTTTAGAATATTTTGTTTGATCTCTTATCCATTCAATGCCATTGTAGAATTTTAGAACTAAATAACTATTACATCTTTTGCCATAGTAATTTTTAGGTGTAGTTTGCATGAATTAGCTCTTTCTTTACTCGTTTATCATACTAATTATTACTTTAAATTCATCTCCAAAATAATTTTCTTAACTTATCCTTAATTCAACTTTCTTCTCCGTAAATAAAATTTTACATATAGTAAGTAAATTTTAAGTCTATTTTTATAAATATTTTATATTTCTAAATTCTTAATAATGTGTATATATGTCTTAAATGTCCTCCCATTACCAATTAATAAGAGCGTCCACTAGAGCTTAAAACACTTTATATGAAGTCTTCCGGTCTACTATGTAACTTAAATATTAAAATTTTCCTAACAATATTGATAACTCCTATACTCCTCTGGAATACCTTTCCTGACTACGTCAGAAACGGGCCCATTAAAAAATCCTTCAAAAGTATGATTCGTCAATATTTTCTGAAGTCGACAGTTTGGTTAACTCCACGTAATATTTAACTTATTTATAAATTTATATGTAATATTATTTACGTATGTGTGTATTTATTTAAGTCCGTTTTTATATGTTGTTTTTTCTGTATCTCCTTGGGTTGACTGGCAGAGAATGGGGCCATACAGGGCCGCCCATTGTGGCCTTTAGTGTATGCAATGAAGCGTAGATAAATAAATAAAAATAAATATTTTTTCACAAATTTCATCTATTTATTTGCCTTTTCCAATTGAAATTTCTATCTATGACTAGGCCCAGGTATCTGTACTTTCCAACGTATTCAAATTTGAATTATGTAGGTATTCATGTAATTTATGTAGGAATGTCCTTTTTTACACATACGTGTATTATTATGGCACTCGCATGTTTTTTTGCAATCCTATTGTAAGGAGATTATACTATTCGTTTTCACTATCATCATAATAATGGCATTATCATGTGGCCACTTGGAAACACTTTCAAAATTCACTTGAATAATGTCTTATATTTCAGCATTTTATTTTTTGCAGCATATAATAGACACATGTTATCAGCATACGTATTCATATTACAGTACTTGATAACGTTAGCTAAACTATTAACATGTGTACCTACTGGAGGACCTAATACCGAGCCGGTTGGAGCACCTATAGTAACACTAGTCCCCACTTCTTTAACCCCCTCCACTTTTATTTGAAATGTACTTTGTTGAAGGTAGTTTCTAAACAAGTTATTAGTGGGGCCCGTACTTCCACATTCATTAATTACCTGCAACAATACTTCATGAACTAGGGTATCGAAGGCCTTTTTATAATCAATAAATAGTGCTATTATTAGTTTTCAGCTACTGAGACCATCGTTCATTGTGTCCACGAACCTCGTAAGGTTCCGCCTAAAACCATACTGACACGCATAGCGTATAGACAATAAGGTATAACGCTCCATAGTAACTTATCTACCCTTCTGCTATTAGAACTTTCTCAATTATCTAGTTGATAACCGACTATATCGTGATTGGTCGAAGTTACTGAACTCAAAATGAGTTCTTTTTTTGGTATTCAACGAACTATTGATTTTTTCAATAAACTAGGATAACAACCATTTTTCACACAAGCTTATTTCATATTTTATAAAGTTCATATCTTGTACTACACTGGTTCTTTCTAAACTAGGTGATTTGTTTTGTCCTAATCTGTCAATTATTTTACCTATTATATAACCATCAATTTGTTTAATTCTTAAAGACAAATTGCTTTTCTTTATGTTTAATATTCTCAAAATTTACACATACGTTACATATATAACCTTTCTACCTAAATATTTTTTAATTGTGCTATTCGATTTTCCACCGAGACTGGGGCTTAGGTGCCCCACATTTATATTTTAATTTTATCTATACTAATTTATCATAGATAAACTCTGTAGCCATGACCGCCGTAAACATATTACTCCAGGTACATTCAGCGTCTTCAACTAAAGATATCCCAACAATATGACAATCCGATAAAATAACACCTTATTAAAAACGTACTCGCTTTACTGTCGTTGCATCTCGCTCGCACCTATAAATACACACACATACGCTTCCCGTATAATTTGCGTCGTCGATAATGCATAACAGAAGCCGCATTAATTAAGTCTATATTCGTATGTCCTGCTATGATGTAAGTAATGCAAATTTTTCCTTTTTTCTTCTTTAATTTTTTATATAGTAAAATTATGTATTGCCAGATCTAACTATTTAATACATAGGGACTCCACTTAGTCTGGAGATGTTCTGATGCATGAACTTAATGTCAAACCAGATTTAGAAAAAATAGATCTTAATCGTAATGTTTCTGGTATTGTATTACCGGCACTTTGCTTCGCCACTGAGGTAAGTGAGGCATGAAATAGTGTCTGTCCTATAGAAGATGTTCCACTGATAGCAAATGAATCGAATTGAACAGAAACAGTGGAATATTTCGTCGTTATCAACACGTATTGGACAATTTTCGCGTAGTGGCCGAGACGGTTTTTTTGATGGTGCGACAAATCTAGTCGCTGGCTACACGCTTTACCTTCAACTAGTAACCTGTTATATTACTCGATGGCGAAAGCGTATTCATAGCTGTAGGAAAGCGACTAGGTGCCGACCTGTCCACCACACTGATGTGTTTGTGTATAAACTCGTTTACTCTTTAAATTGAATATTAGGAAAAATCTATATTATCACTGATAGTTAATGCTAAATTAATAAAAAAAAAATTCATAAAACAATCGACCCAGAGTTGAGATCATTCTTTTGATAGCCTTCGGTCGGTCCATAGTTTAAATTGTTAGTGACTGCAACAAGTATATAAACTTGCTCAACAACTTAAGATATTTTACAAATTAAATCAAAATGCCCGAGTGGCTTGTGTAACCGAATAAAATTGTGTTTCATTTTAGTGATGCCAACAATTTGACGTTTTATTATTTGTTGAAATAAAATTGTAAATATTTGGTGTTTGTGAATAATGAAATCATTAATTTTAATATTTTCTCTCATTTGCCATACCTCTGCTGTGATTTATTACCTGAATGGTAAGTAAATATTTAAATGTGAAAATTCAAAATCTTTCACGTGAAAACCTAACTATGGACTTACCATTTCCAGCTGTGAACTATTTACTAATAGAACTTATTTAATCATATCTTATTTAGACACGATTAAGTCGGCTTTATGTGGTGAATTGAAAATACGTTTTTTTTTTCAAATTCCTAGCTGTGGTAATTTAAAACTGCACCTCCACTTTCTGATACTGTTTGTCGTATATAAATTTTCTCAAGAGCTATGTACTCTTAGTTACTTACTTCATATTCTTTCGTCACTGTACTATAATTGTCTAATTGTTTCAGTTTTAATTACACTACTTCTCCAAATTATCTACTGACAATCTAAATATCAAGTTTTAATTTATTTTTTATTGGATTAGGATCACAAACGAATTACCAAATTCACCAAATGGTAAACGATTTTGTATATATAATATCACAACTCAACTACTTCATGTCTTCAAGTCGAGTATACCTCAAGACCTCAAGAGCAAAGTATACAACCAGTATATATTGTTAGTGATGACTTACGGAACTGAGAGTTGGTTCTTCACGGCAGTCCGTGGGTGGAAGCTCAAGGTTGCTTAGCGCGCTATGGAGAGGACTATGCTCGGTGTTTCTCTGCGCGATATAGTCTGCAACGATGATATCCGCAGCAGAATTAGGGTAAACGACATAGCTGTTAGGATCAGCAAGGAGAAGTGGCAATGGGACGGCTACATAAAAATTAAAAACTGTATACTTCTCATAAGAAAATAAAATGATTATTTAAAACTTAAAACGAATTGGTTCGAGAACTTGAAATACATACCAATACCTATTTTCAAAGTCGGCAAAAACAGCATCTCATCAGTTCTTTTTACATTTTGGCTAGTTGACGGCATAAATTAAGTCAAGTTTTAACAAAACAACTAACAGTATTCCCGAAAATACAGACCTAAAAGAAAAAAAGGAAAACCTTAAACAGGAATCATTTCATATTACGCCTATGTACATACTCCAGGTTTTAACTTCATTAATCTTTAAAATTCCTTGTAACACTCGACGTGTATAATGCTATACCAAAAATAGTTCATTGGTTTAGCGTTAATATCTATTTTTTTCTATACGACAATATACCTAAATGTATAAAATTTACTTCATCTAATGTTTAACATTTAGATACCAAAGATACTAATGGGGAAGAGTGAGGCTTTGTAGATACCACTGTTTTTCTTGGAATAACTCTGAATAACTGGAGTTATTGCCGTCTAGACGGTAAAGTTTCAATGAGGCCACCATATATCCAAACTGGCAAGGAGACTTTGCTCTGCAGCATATTCTGTAAGGAAAATAAGATGTCCTACTAATATTGAAAGAATATTCATTATACTAAAGAGCTACTATAATTAAGATTTTCTTCTTTTCTAGATATAAGTATCTAGAAAATCTTTTGGGGATAAATTTAAAGAAATAAATAACATAAAAACATAAATACATTTAATAAGAATAGTGATATTAATAATGTAAATACTACGAACAGACAAGAAGCTCGCGATGCCAGTTACTAGATTCCATATCCCCGGTGATGTCATATCCCCGAAACTCTTCACCGCTGCATTAGAAGATGTTTTCAAGCAGCTGAACTAGAAAGGATACGATATCAACATCAATGGCGAATACATCACTCACCTTCGATTTGCCGACGACATAGTTCTTATGGCAGGATCGCTGGAGGAGCTTAGTACAATGCTCAATGATCTCAATAACGTCTCCCAACAGGTTGGTATTAAAATCAACATGGACAAGACGAAGTTCGTGTCCAACGTCCATGTCACACCAATACCGGTTGTTGTTGGGAGCAATAGGCTCGAAGTTGTAGACGAGTTCGTATACCTGGGACAAATTGTCCGATTAGGTAAGTCCAACTTCGACTCAGAGATCAGTCGACGAATCCAACTCGGCTGGGCTGCGTTCGGGAAACTACGTCACATCTTCTTATCGAGTATAACGCAAAGCGTCAAGAGCAAAGTATACAACCAGTGCGTGTTGCCAGTGATGACATACGGATCCGAGACTTGGTCCTTCACTGCAGCCCGTATGAGGAAGCTCAAAGTTGCTCAGCGCGCTATGGAAAGGGCTATGCTCGGTGTTTTTCTGCGTGATAGAGTCTGCAACGATGATATCCGCAGCAGAACTAAGGTAACCGACATAGCCGTAAAGATCAGCAAGCTGAAGTGGCAATGGGCCGCCTACATAGCTCGCAGAACTGACAACCGTTGGGGAAAAAAGGTTCTCGAGTGGCAGCCACGTACAAGCAAACGCAGTGTAGAAAGACCCCCCACAAGATGGAGTGACGACCTGCACAGTGTTGTGGGAAGTCGATGGATGCAGGTGGCTCAGGACCGAGCTTCGTGGCAATCTTTGGGGGAGGTCTATATTCAGCAGTGGACTTCTGATAGGCTGAAATGATGATGATGATGATGATGATGTTATATGTCCTTATGCGTTCGGAGTAACATGTAACTGGATTTTTTAGGGTTCAATGCCGGATTTTTTGTCACCAATCAAATCTGAGAGGGTTTTGGAGTGATATTTGAAAAGGAGGCTTTACTTTTTTACTTCAATTGAAGGTCGTCAGCGTGATATGTACAGTTTTTTTTATGGTGCTAACGATATCTGTACTATACATTTTAAAAACGAATGGTTCCAAGATAGAACCTTGCGGTATACCACTAGGTAGTGGCAAAGTAGAAGAAACTTATTCTGGACTTCTTAATTATTTCTTCTATAATTGCTAATAATTAATTAACAAATTGAGAACGATCACGGCTAGGTTAGCTACTTTACTGTTCAATTATCGAATCCATAGTACGCAAGTTCGGATAAAAAGAAATTGGTATTAATGGTATCGAAAGTACTGAACAAATCGAGCAAAACTAATAGTGTTCCCTTTCCAACATCTTTTGTAGGCAGAATATTGTCCAATACATCCATAAAAGCAGTTGCAGTGTTAGGAGACTTTCTAAATCCGGATTGGTTTTTAGGCAGTGTATTATTAACAACAACGCACTCCGTCATCTGTTTACAGATCAAAGATGTATTAGACCAAAGAGACAGAATACCTACAGACTTTTAGTCACACGGATTAGGCATTTCGCTGATCGCTATTTTCAATTTCTTTGGAAAAAACGCCGACTTTAATTGATTTATTAATTATTCTAGTTATTGCAATCAATTTCCGAGGTAACGTTAATAATGTCATATTTAGTAATTCCATCATCGCCTTGTGTAATTTAAGTATGTTGATAACTATTGTTTCATTAACAGTAAGCTTAAAGAAGGGATCTAGGTTGGTGAAGGTCATGTTCAAAGTCAAGATCAAGGAAATGTGGATCGATATCGTTGGGATTACAAAAAAGGGCTGGTAGAGTCTTTTTTCTTAAAATTAGTAACATTTTTATTAATATTTTTTAACAAAGCACGTAAAATCTTAATCGACTTGATTTATTAGTTTAAATACGCATATTATTCACTTTTAAATACTGAATTTGCAATGTCTTTTATAAAGATATAATATTGTTTATAGATATCAAGTATTCGAAGTCTGCTTTCAGCATTGTGTAATTTCATCATTTCTTTAACAGTATTGCTTATCCACGGATAAGAATGTGTTTTATGTAAATAGATCTAATGGAAAAATGCACATTTAAAAAGGTCACAAGAATTCTTCCAGCTTTCCTAAGGCCACATTTGGATATGGTTTCCGGGGTAGTTGTTTGACCATGGGCAGGGGTTTTCTTTATGCGTTGCGTCGTGGAGCTGCTGGAGCTACAGGCTCCTTGGAGGCTGAGTGAGATGCCTTTATAGGCGCCTCTTGGCACCCCTTTTTGACCTCACAAAACTTTTTAGTTCCGTTTAACGTGCAAATTTCGAAGATGGATAAAATTTAGCGACTTTTATGTAGTTTTGGCTACAACTTTATTTAATATATTTTTTGAAACAGTTGTCATCAGTAATTTTGCTATACAAAATACATAAATCAATACAGAAATTGAAATAAATACCGAATGTTGTAATGTAATGAAGCAAATGAAGCATAAAAAAGTAGTAACATAATAATGCTAATACTTACTTAGAGTCATGAAAAATCACTAAAAAGGAAGAATATGGAACGGAATCACTCGGTTTTATACTTTTCTTTGAAGATGTAGGTCATTCGATGGTGCACGAATTTTAGTTTTAGTTCTTAAGAAGACACCTTTATTTCATAAAGGACCATTTTGACGACGCTGTACGATGTAATTTTTATATGTTGTAATGTAATACTGGAGCAAACAGAGTGTATAATTATCTATAAGGTAAAGGATAGCCGTGTGTCGCGTGCGTATAGTAAGACGGACTGTTGTAGAAGAAAGGGAGGGCGGCCACCTCTACTGGCTGCTATGTGAGCTACCCGCAGACCCAACAGTCCCTATGTACATCACTTTATATTCTATATATATAGAAGACCGCTACGTAGCTGTTGGACCTCCTTTCGGTCTACGAATCCCAGGTGCGACCTTCTTAATTTAAATCAACCAGCCTCTACCGACCTACCGTTCGTATTCCGCAATAATCGACTGCCCTACTGCGTGATGACCATCGCAGACACGTCATCATAATATTTGTATTGCTAAGACAAAGTTCAAATACAAATTTCTTTAAATTTATCTCTTAGATGTTTTAGAATTAAGATTGTAAATAGCTCTTATGGCTCTCTTCTGTAAAACGAATATAATGCATATGGTTGTGTAGCATGGAAATTATTTGACTTTATATATAATTGTCCATAATTAAACTTCATATCTTCAGTAGGTGTCGTAAAAGAAAATAAAATAGTATCCTAGAGCTAGAGCTTTACGGCGCGTTCAAATTATACAATTACCATAACCATGGCCTTTCAAATAATATGGCCCACTTCCAATGAGCTAATTGTAAAATATATCTGTATATGATATGTAAAAAGATTTTTTAATTATTAAAAATATTTTCTATTTCTTTATAACTTCTAATATTGCTTACCTCTGCATAAGTAAGTGAAAAGCTAGGTAGCAGTCTGTATCTGCCCACAGTTAGGCAAAGGCCTTTCAAATATTTGAGACAGCTTTGGAGCCGTAATATGTCCGCCGCACTGCTCCAGTGCGGGTCGACGGACTTCACACATCCTCGAAATTATTTGTTATTTCTCAGGCATGCAGGTTTCCTCACAATGTTTTCCTTCATCTCCGAGCGTGTGATAAAAGTGTGGAAGACAAATCGCTTTTTAAATATAATAAGTATATAGAAGAAATAATCAAATCGTCATAGCCTATATAACCACGAAGTTGAAGTGTGACAGGATGTTTGAAGTTATTTGTAATACCCATACGCTGGTTTTTACCTCTACTTTTATAAAATTTATATTTGGCTAAATGAATATAGTGTACTTGTACGTCACAATTATAATGATTTTTTGTTATTAATATTCACGCAAACACTACACGTTTGAAATAAAACTATTACTGATTTTATCGCGTTTGATTTTTTTTTATATTCCCGAGGTTCCACTTCACGACCTCAAGATACTGTATGCATGCGCTCACGGTAGTCTGCACACGGTATCTTTGCGTAGATCAGACCAAAATTAATAATTAAAAGCTGAAGGTAGCCCGAGTTAACTATGAGATCAGGACGTCTAACACCTCCCATGATAGGTGGTGAAAAGCACTCGAAACGTCGGGAACATAAAAATAAAATTAAACGCGATTAAACCCAAAAATATAGTTTCCATTTCAATTTATAATTTGATGATAATCAGGAAGAATAAATAAGTAGGTGAAGCATGACACTTTTGAGGGCATTTTATAGAAGCAGGAAGATCATTTTAAGATAATCGTCATTTCAATAGAACTAAACTGAAGATTTAAAAGTATAACTTCTAGATTAAATATTCATATTACATTTATTTTTACTTATAATTCTACATTAAACGGTTTTGTCGTATATATGTTGTAAATTTTCAATTTTGCTTTTCAGACACAGAATATGTCCGAATGCCTCCAATTATTCACCTAGACGCATACGAGTTATGTGTTCATCAAAAAGGTGGATTATATTGCTTGGTGGAAATCAATTTAGTGGCCGATGGGAGCAGTGAATTGATGGATATGATAAAGGTGAGATACTCAATACAGATACAAAGGTATGAGGGGGAAATTTAATATAATTTTCTTCTTACGTCAACCTCAGTTGCATACGATATATCCTGCTGAGTAACAGACAAGGTTCATGGCCAAGAACTGTAAATGAGAAATAGTGTCATTAATGGGGTCGTACTGGCGCTGCCCTTGCCAACCTGCCTGCGCAGCGGAGTCGACGTCTCTTTCGAAAGTGGTACATATGCACATAGCTTTGAACTAATAATGTAAAAGAAAAATAATTGAAAAATAAACCAATGAACGTTTACGACCTATATTTAATTCCCACATAATTGAAGATATTTAGTAAAAAGGTACCATTAGTAATATAATTGTAGTTACAATGTCATACATTTGAATAACAAAATTACCTGCCACTTGTTATGCAGTCCTTATGAAGATATCTTTATTTCAAACCTAATACGCTTTTCATACAAAATATCTAATAGTACTAATATTTTTGTATGTTTAAATATGATCTGACAGAGAGGGCTTATAGGGATTTTATTTACTTTTATCTATTTAATTTTGTTATATATTTAACTAAACAGTCATTGCTATTTATTATTTTCAATGGTTAAGTTTGTAATTATTAACTTTTGAAGGAATACAGTGAGCGCAAAGAAACACACTTCAATCACACACGACTACACCATGGTATTTGCGTCACTAAGACCTGCAAAGAGCACCTCAAGGAAAATCCAACAGCAGACTTAAAATTTATACTTGAAGAATGTCTTAATAGAACATTTTGGGAGGACTACGAATTAAAAACTGAAATAAACGAAGCTCCAATTTGCAATGACAAGGATCAAAAGTTTGAACTGGAGCCGGTGGACGTTGTGGTTGCAGTGATTTGTTTATGTTTAGTAATACTCAATATTGTTGGAAATATTTACGACTTCTTAATACTTAAAATGACTTTCGATTTCTGTTTTCTTCTCAAAGTAAAGTGAAAGAGAAATAATACAGTTTCAGTCATGTATAGTTAGTTAATAGAAGCCTTATTCCCGATGCCACAAAAACGATTTTTATAACATGATTTCGACCTTCGACATTTTGTTTATCCACGATGCAGTTACTAATAAACAAAACCAAGTCTTGAATGCGAAAAATAACCCGGTATTATTTTATCGAGCAATTAATTCACACGGAATTGTAATGAAATGTTTTTGTGCCATAGCGTAGTAAGAATTTAAGGTTTAAGATAGGAAAAAGAGGATTATTCTATAACTTAACAAAACAGAGAAGTAGACCACTCACTTGCAGGATGATGGTTGTTGCAATTATGACGAGGTCGATAATGGGTATAATTCTATTTTTGTAAGCGGTACTCAACCAATTTAATTATATTCCCTTCTTAAAGCTAATGAGTATGCCGTAATCAGACATTAAGGCGTAACGTACCAATATAGCAAATTAACTTCGCGATTACGTTTGACCTCCTTCCCTACGACATGAGAATGTCCTGGTTCCAGAACAACACCGTTTTGAGTCTGATAATAATAGAAAAGATGTCAAGTATCGTGTGATATCATTAAATAATAGAATTGAAACTATTCGTCATGAGATAGATGACACACAGTGGGACAAATTTCTCTTTTTTAGAGAGTTTGATTCGATTTCCATTTCATTCAGTCCAATTTTTGAATTTAGTCAGTTAATACTCAGAAAGAAGTATACTAGGCGATAGCATGCTCCCTCTCTGCCCAGGAGTCGTCTGGGTGGCTCTCACATATTTCTGTCCGATCAGCGATGCAACTGTTGTGTTCCGGTTTGAATCTGAACCAGTATAATTACAAGCTGTGAGGCATTACCATCTCAGTCCGAACAAGTGACCTACTTCGATGGAAGTGATTTGCTAATGAAGTAATTTATCGCTTCAATCTAACAGAGAAAAGTGGAAATATCTTTTAAAGTGAAACACTTTTATGCTGCTACTTTAGATTTATATTTATTTTCATTTTACAGGCAACAAATTTCTCCTGAGTTTCTCTGTAAAACATAATTGGCTTAGATTGACAGCACCTGTAGCTGATGCAAAAGATCCTCGTATGAATCGTCTGAAAGGTTTAGACGGCTTAAGGTATTATTACACCGGGTGGCTTTCACATGACATTTACACGCGAGGGATGCATAAAGAGTAGTGCATCCAGCAGAGGAGGCGAAAGGTCCGCTGTGCATCGTCAATAGATCACAATTACTCGCGATAGGGTTCCGTTGCGGTCTGTATATAGCGCTTGACCTTTGACTTGATGCCAGGCGAAGCGCAGATAAGAACACTCAATTCCAGCTGCTTATAGGATCGTTCAACATAACAATGACAGCTATTTACGCTTCAAATATAATGCCCGAGCTACACTAAAGAGATAGATGGTCGTTTTAATATGAATGATTAAGTTCCTGGCAAGAAATCTTCTCTCTCTCTTACAAGATCTCAATTACAACGGTTGCGTTGCGTTCGCCTGCGGTTGCCGGGCGATATCACCAAGGGGATGGCATAGTTACATGCGCGCACTTTGTCCACTAGGTCCTTGGTTTCACTAGCACTTTTACACGCATGAGTGCACAGAGTGCAATGCATCGGGAGGGGATATGTTTTTAAAAAACCTAAGCGTCTGAGTACATATTCACGGCTGGACCGGGGTAGTACCACGATCTCTCAGAATGCCGGCGAGAAGTATCAGACATCTTGTAATTCTGCGTTTCGTCCGGTGAGTGAGGTAACCGGAAGCCCTCTTTACCTCTCCTCCATCCCCTTCCTCCTCTCACTATCACCAAATATCCCCAAAGGCTGACAGCACACCTGCAGCTCCTCTGGTGTTGCACGTGTTCGTGGGAATCGGTAATCACCATCAGGTGAGTTGCTTGCTCGTTTTCCCCCTTTCACATATACGAAAAAATTTAATCAAAAAGTCCATTCTATCTTTCTGACACAGCATCAAGAATGCTCATATATTGTCAGTAGTAAACGGCTCGTCGCCGAGGACGTGTGCGCCGTTGCGTGGATTTATAATTTTCATTGACACAAATGCGTATCATTCAAGGGGCTTTACACTCTCGCGCGCCAAAGTCGTGCCCGGGCCGTGGGAGTCGAGCTAGATTTGTATAAAGTTTCCCGGACGTGTGTCGTTCATTGGTCACCATTGTGACCATTGTCGTGAACCGCTCCTGATGGAAGCTGTAATGGATGCGTAGGCGGATAACAGGAACATTAGTAATTTTAATAGCATAACCAGTATACTTTACTAAAAAAAAGGAAAGACTTTATGCAACATCTTGTGTAGCAAACACTGAACAAACCAATCGTTGGACAATCTATGTGAGACATGATAGTTTTTATTGATACGTTTTGGCCAAGACTTATGTCCAGCAGTGGATTTAGACAGGTTGATAAAGAATAACTAGCAAAAACTTGAATGAAATTGTAACAATACGTTTATATTTTCAGTAAAAAAAAATTATTATTAATATTATCGTTCCCCATGCAGTTGTTTTATGAGCACCATTGAGTTATAAAAATTCAATACAAATAAAAGATAATATATAAATAAGTAGGTACACTTATAAAAAAGTCGATTTGATTTGTCTAGGTTGCCAAATAGCATGATTTATTAAATTTTTCAAGATAGTCGGAACCAAATTTCCCTCATTGGTAGGTAACGATAATGAAACATAATTAAAATTAGACTAAATATGATAACAAAAACATTTTTTCAGGGCTATTTCTATTTATTTAGTTATACTGTTTCATTCCTTGATGCCGTGTGTTGTCGCCCAAGAAAATACAAGTTATTATGAAAACGTAAGTTTGTTTAGTAATTTACTACTGCATGTTTCCAATGCTGTTTTGCCTCTTCTTTAAACTACTGTTTAGAGTGCAGCATCATGTAAGTGGGTAAAGGCCTTCCTGTGAAGGAGGCCTTTGCCCACTGTATATCTGTGAGGGCTTTGGAGCCGCCGCAAGCTGCTCCAGTGCGGGTTGGCGGACTTCACATATCCTTGCAATATAATTTTACTAGTTCTCAAACACGCAGGTTTCCTCACGATATTCACCTTAACCGCCCAACAAGAGGTAAATACAGCACTTAATGTTGCTAATAACAATTTTAGAGGTGCCAGTACTGGGTATCGAATCCAGGTCCCTCTTCTTTTTTGTGATATATTTTTATTGCTTGGCTACTGAAACCCATGGCCACCAGGAGGTTAAAGATGCATGTCACCCCTAAGGACTAAGATGGAGTGCCTCACGGCATATACTACTACTGGCTCGGTATATCTTTCAAACCGGAATACAGCAGTGGTTGCACTGCCGATTGGCGGCAGAAAGTAACAGATGTAAGAGAAGAAGATAAGAGAGGTACGAAGGGTCTAGCTAGACGACTCCTAGGCCTAGTAGAGCTGTTACGTCAAATCCCCGTTATGGTTAAGTTAGTTATGGTTAATTGTTGTATTGGCATTTATATCATTGGCTTGGACACTATGAGCACGACAGGCTTTCCACCCGTCATGTTATCCCAAATAGACTGTGGTAAAGAGTAAAAACCGCTTCGACCCAGGTTGAAATATTTGGGACATCTGGCCGCCTCAATATTGGGCATACGGTAGTGTGAGCTTATTCTTTTATTATGAAAGTACTAACGAATAACAAAAACGACTTCGAAATTAAATAATTGCAAACTCACCTCTCTTTAGACTAATTAGACATATCAAAAAATATCTTAAACATATACTAGTCTCATCGACTATTTACTAATTATGTTTTATGTTACAGTCATACGGGATCCTTTCATATCACTTATTGTATGATGGTACTATCATAGTTCAGATATTCTTCATTATGTCCGGATGCCTATTAGCTTACCATGTACAAATAACCTCCGAGAAGGAAGAAATAAGATGGAAAATAATACCTAAATGGATCGTCTTTCGATGGCTCAGGTATGAATTGACAACATGTTAAACAGCATAAATCAGACTTAGCACACGGTTTGAAATATGAATTGGCACGATTAATGTGATATCCTAGGTAGGATTACTTCTCTGCCCAGGAGCCATCTAGATGGGTATAATCCTCTTACCAATGAAGCCAATTGGCTGTGCAAGCACTGTTGTCTTACGGTTTAATTTTTGGGGTTGTAAGTGGCTTTTTTATATTTACATGGGGAAATGCCTAACGCATACCCGCCCTCTCGGGGGCAAGGACTGGTTATGTCGGGTCTGCACCGACTAAAACCCCACGGTGTTCCACCTTCGCCGCATGTCGGCAGGGTCACGGGAACGCTTTCGCGCACATCCATCGCGCGACCCCATCAGCGCCGGCCGCTGGAAGTGGCTATTGCAACTCATTGATATTCGCAAACAAGATCAATCTAAGAAGGTTACGGAAACGTTGCCACCCCTGAGGAGTAAGATGAAATGCCTCTAAGTCCATAATCATACTGGCTCTCTGTACCTTCCGAACATAACAGTAGTTGCATTGCTGCTTGGCTCAGAAATGGGTAAAAGGGGGGTTCCTACCCAGGTGACTCCTTGGCTATAGATAGATAGATAGATAGATAGATAGATACAATTTTAGGCTTCAGTAGCCGTTTACCGTCAGGTGGACTGTAAGCTCCCGTGTCACTCCGGTAAGCAATGTGAATACATAAAATCCTCTATTTTTTTAAATAGTCAACGCGATTGTTGCACTTAACTACATCAGTTTTAAATCTGGATAGAGTCTGATGATAATGATCATCTTTTTGATGTCATGATCTAGTGCAATGTAAATTACCTGCCCTGATAGGTCAGGGTTCAGTACGCACGCTCTAAATTTACAGTACGCGAATGACCTGGTTTTAATTTGCCACTTGCTCGGCAGTGACGGAAAAACATCGTGAGATAACGTGAGACAACCCTCACTGGAGCAGTATCGGAAACTTCCCAGCTCGAAAAGCCTTCCAAATACATTGCCTTCCCAATGTTGCCTGCCGTGGAACGTAGGCGTATTTTATATATTTAATAGGAGTTTTAATTTCGTATTTGTTTAAGATTAACCCCACCGTATGCCATTGTGTTGGCGGTTACTGTGAGCTGGATAAGATTTGCTGGATCTGGACCACTGTGGCATGTAAGTATAATAAAAATGCCAATGAGTTACGTTACCTCGCGTAATAAACGTTAGAATCAGAAAAAGATGATATTTACGTGGTAGAGCCAGGCGACAGCTCATGCCGCTGCTCGAATGGGCCGGCTCGACCGGGGTTGTACCACGGCTTCGCAGAATACCCGCGTGAAGTAAAGGCATTTTGACTTCTGCATTTCATTCGGTGGGTGAGGTAACCGGATGCCCATTTCACTCCCTGCCCCCTTCCTCCTCCTCATTCTTAAAATATCCTAAAGGTAGCCAACGCACCTGCAGTTCCTCTTTTTATTAGAAAGCGGCTCACCTGATGGTAAGTGATTACCGATGCCCACGAACATCTGCAACTCCAGCGGAGCTGCAGGAGCGTTGCTGGCCTTGAAGGATATTTGGGGAGGAGAGAGAGAGGAGAGGTCTACTTCACACCGGTATTCTGCAAAATCGTGTCGGGCACATTCAAGCAGCAGCAAAAGTCGCCATCTTTGTGCAAAGAAAACCTGATACTTACACCTTAGCCCCTTTCTAGACCCGTACTGGAACAGTGTGGCGGACCCTTCTCGGCTAGCAATAGGAGCCCTCTAAATAAGGAAATATAGTCTCGTGATTGAGACGCAGATACCCCAACCCCTCGGTTATAGTGGAATCTTGAGAAACAACCCAATTGTAATTATAATGGAAGTGTAATATTTGCAGAAAGTAATGTTGTCTCAAGTAGAGATCTGTCGTCGATATGGATGGCTGAATATGGTCTACCTCAACAACTACTTTGGAAATACAGAATGCATGCAACATACATGGTATACGCTTTTTAATATTTTTTCAGGAAAGAAAAAAAAATTAAATGTAATAAAAAATCTTCATTTTACTTCACACTTCGCTTAGTTATGTTATGTTATTATATTTAGTATAATACTAAGTGATTACTGCAGCCCATAGACACCTGCAAACAACTTCAATCGAGGTTACAGATGTATTGTACCCCTGAGAACTAAGTTGAAACCTACCCGGACGCCTCGTAGGCAAAAAACGAGCGTACCACCAAGTGTTTGCTGCTTTAATCGGCACTGTGATGGTGTGATGCCATATTCTCTTAATACTTATGCCTAGCAGCGGACTATGAAGCTAGAATAAGTTGAGAAAATTTCTGTAATGAGCAAAAAGATGCGAAGAAGATTGTGTTGTAATTTATACGTACATTTTTTTATTTTGTTACTTATTATTGTTACAACTTTTTTATTAACTCGCTCACTTCTCTGTTTTCGGTTTTTTTGCATTCGATTTTAATCTGACTTCCCGATGAGCTAAATACTTGAAACTTTAAACGTAGAATCGGAAAACAATGAAATATTAACTCGTTTTCTTATCTGTTGTATGTCTATTTATGTCCGTTTTAAGAACGTGGTATAGACGTATAAATGATTTGTATTTAAGTGATTGTTTTATCTTTTAGGTACCTAGCAGCTGAGATGCAATTATTCATCTTGGGAATCTTAACATTGACACTGGCCAGAACCGTACGCGCTAGAAAAGTGGTGTTGGGGGCGATGTTCGCAGCAGGTCTGATCATTCCCGCCTTACATACGTACTTTCAAAACCTGAATGCTTCCTTTATTATTTCGCCCGAGTAAGTCATTTCTTTGAGTACATTTATTTAACAATCTCCACTGTTGGTAAATGAGATGTGATTAGAGAGAATGTGTAGTAAGTAGAAGGGAGGTGTAATGTATAATATGCCGTCTGTTTTACCAAACACCAACCTTACCCGACTATGGTGCACCCTACTACCTAACCGAGGAGTCTCTGGCAGCCGAATGATAACCCACCCAATATTCCACAGTCCAGTGACGGGGAGCAGCATCACTGAGGCGCTGCTCAGATTGATGAGTATGGGTAAATCTTTCAAGAAATCTTGGAGATGCCTATTTTCAGCAGTGGGCTTAAATAGGTTAATGAAAAAGCACTTCCTAGCAAGGTAGTTCTTGAAGTTTAATGTGTAAACGCATAGATTCCAGCCCTTACTAAAGAAATCTAACACGAACTCGTTTCGTTCAACAGAGCCCGCGGGAGCTTCGCGAATGATCCTACATACAATACAACATACATCCGCGCCCACACTAACCTGCCGTGTTATATTTTAGGCCTTGGCCTCGGTCTCTTGATATATCACCTTCAGAAGGAACAGTGTGATATTGAAAAATATAAGGTATTAACTTTAGTTAAAGTGATGTAAGCGATTAAGGTCAACCAACGATAGATACATAGTGTTATAATAATAAAAACGAAAGTTAAAGTTAAAACGTGCAAGCTCCTTCAATTCACTTCATTGTACCGACCGCAACATTCACAATCTGAGGCTTAACACAAGCAATGCAAGTAACAAAAAATTTTACCCCGATGAAGATATATATATTATATATAATAAAAGCTAGTAAACGAAAAACTAACAAGCACTGTACAAAAGCAAAAAAAAAGGTTTTGCAAATTGCAAAAAAAAATTTTCAAAACAACAATAAATATTAATTGAACAATATATCGCCTACATAGCCTTGGCACAGCAAAGTTGAGTCCTAGGATTGTGTTAGAGGCGGGAACGTGAAATATGTCAATCTACATGTAGAGACATAACACATAAGCGTATGTCTTTACATACAGATGTGTGTAATGAGGTAATTAATAAATGACATATGCATTGTAACCATAAACATTCCACCAAAAAATGTATATAAAAATTACTACCCGACGGCGCAGTTTCAAAAAAAAAGGTACTTAATTATAGAATGTATACAAAGGTCATTGCCTTCCTTATTAAATCACTGAGCAACATTGATACCTTAAATTTAAAACCTGTTGTTAGTAAAATAAAAAAGTAAAATTTTTACATGCCGCACTACCTAGCTTTTGCCCGCGGATTCATCCGCGAACGAACCGGTACGGAATAGTTTCATTTATAATGTTGTTACATAATAAATAGACACGATAATTATTCACAGACTTCCGGGATTAAATGAATCGGAGTTTTTGATTGGAGTCATATGCTTTCGCACAGTGTAAACCTTTATACAATTGGTCAAGTATTTTATGCGCAGAAATCCCTTACCGGTAAATACCGTAAAATTTTCGGTAATAAAACTATCGTAGTTTTAAGTTGAGCGTTAACCTTTCGCGTAGTAAAAACTGGATCAAAATAGGTTCAGTAGTTTTTGCGTGATGCCTACTCAAAAGGATAAACAGACAAACGGACAAAAATTCTCAAAAATGTTACTGAACTTAAATAGGCAGATAAAGATGAAGAAATGTTTTTATTTACAATATTATGTTATAGTTCAATTTATACTTTCGCTTATAGAGTCGTGGTTAGGACGCTCACTTTAGTTTCAAGGAGCTGCTGCCGACACCACTAAAATCGTAAATAGCAATTTTAAGTGCTGTGTTTACCACGTGCTCAGCGGTGAAGGAATAAATCGTGAGGAAACCTGCATCTCTGAGAAATAATAAAAAATATTATTTCGAGGATATTTGAAGCCCGCCAATCCACACTGGAGCAGCGTGGCGGGCCCTTCCCGGCTTCTAAACTATCTCTGATACTTCTATTTGAGAAGGAGGCCTTTGTCCAGCAGTGGGCACTTACTGGCTGCTACTTTATGTGAAGCCCGCCGACCCGCACTGGAGCAGCGTGGCGGGACCTTTCCGGCTTCAAAAGCCTCTAAAAAATATTTAAGAAGGAGGCCTTTGCCCAGCAGTGGGCACTTACAGGCTGCGACTTTACTTTTTAAAATTTGTACTTGCGTATATTGTGGCTTGGTGAAACTTCAACATAATGGAAGTAATTTTACTTAAGTACAAAATTTTCAGGGTATCAAGTTAAATTCGCTGTAAGATGAAACCGGTCGGTTCATCAATTCAATAAATGTGAAAAGAAGACAATCTGTTTGTATTACATAATTCAGACTTGCGATTGTTGTCATTTGGTGTAACTTCATCATATTAACAATTATTATTAACTCTTGTTCCAGTTTCACAACACATTTATTTATTAATATAACAAACTGACCGGTTGAGCCTTACGGCATAGTCAGGATAGTCTATTATATAAAAAAAAAAGGAAAAATACTCCAAGAAGTCTGACATAACTTACGGTTTCATATTAAATTAATTTATTTGCAGAAATTCAGATACTTGTACTGGGCCATTTGGCCTTTAGCCGTAGGCCTGATACTTTGCACCAGCTTGTTCTATATGGACGGGGTGATCGCTCCGCTTTTGGCCAAAGCTATATACTCCGGGATGCAGAAGGGTGTCTACGGATTACTAGCAGCCGCCTTCGTTTTAGGAATGGTTTTCAAGCTTGAAGGTGAGGATTTTCACAGGGTATCCGTTGAAAAGGTTACTCGGATTGTAAGGAGGAATACAGCGTCTCTTTCTTCCAATGCCAACCACTGCTGCTCGTGGAAGCACCCAGCTGGGCCAACAAACGAGGCGCAGGCGATCGAATGGATGGCGGAATATCCATCTGAGTTCGCCGAACGCAAATCCCTCAGACTAGTGACGGGGAGCAGCATGAGTGAGTGTACCGGCCCTGCGCTCACCAACGCGCTTGCCCAGCGCCGCAAATCGCGGCAATAACAAAATTTAAGACACCGAACCGACTAATTTACCCCACGGTTGATACACTGTTGGCCCGGTGGGCTTCATAGCTTCGGCGGTAGAGGCTCGCAGGAGGCCCCGCAAGTTAGACGAGACTCACTATTGAAGACACGCGGGGAGACCATAGAGGCGAGAGTAGGGACGCGCAGCCGCGTGCCCCACTGACGACCTATAGACAAACTGACACGACAACACTTTATTATTGGCTTATTCAGCCCGAACAAAGGAAAATCTTAACCGAGTAAATCCCAGGTACGAAACGCTCCGGTTCAGTGTTATGACTGATAAAGCCAGGGCGAGCACACGTGTACGCCGGCGCGAAGTCTATGTTTTTTTTTTGTGTAACGTGGGAGAAAGGTGCTCGCACCTACCCTTCACCCTCTCCGGTGACTGGTTATGTCGCGGGTTCAGCATTAAAGATGACGGGCCGACTTAAACCCCCCACGGTAGACATGCTATTAGCCCGGTGGCCTTTACATCTTTAGCGGTAGAGACTCGCGAGTAGAAGATCCTCAAGTTTTTTTATGTTTAACGTGGGGGAAAGGTGCTCGCACCTACCCGTCACCGTCTCCGGTGACTGGTTATGTCGGGATCAGCATTTAAGATGCCGGACCGACTAAAACCCCCACGGTAGATCTGCTGTAAACCCCCAAGGTAGACATGCTGTTAGTCCGGTGGCCTTTACAGCTACATCGGTAGAGATTATATCGGTAGAGATTTTATCGGTAGGCCTCAAGTTATAAAGAATCTTGTATATATATAATGGCTCGTAGAAACTCTCATAGCGCGATGATGGATATAACTATTTTAAACGCAGGATGTATTTGTGTTTAGCGCCATTTTTAGAAGTGATTCCTTCCATTTTTGAGCTTCACATGTGGTGACATAGATGTCGCCACACCAGCTGGTACGTTGCCGTTTTCTTGGACAGGCCTATGTTCAGCAGCGGACTACAATAGGCTGATGTAGTATTATATTGATGTAATTACAGTACAAATGCTACTGTTTCATGTTTATCAATCACTCTCAGGTTTCACAATCATAATTATCTACCTAGTTAACGTGGTAGAGCCAAGCGGCGGCTTTAGCTGCTGCTCGAATGGGCCGGCTCGACCGGATTAATACTACGACCTCGCAGAATACAGGCGTGAAGTAGAGGCATCTTGTGCTTCTGCGTTTCGTTCGGTGAGTGAGGTAACCGGAGGCCCACTCTCCCTCCCTATCCCCTTCCTCATCCTCCCTCCCATTTTCCAAATACCCTTAAAGGCCGGCAACGCACCTGCAGCACCTCTGGTGTTGCAGATGAACGTGGGCGACGGTAATCACTTACCATCAGGTGAACCTATTGCTCGTTTGCCGCCTTTTCCATAAAAATTAAAAAATATCACAATTGAAATCTATTTTTTTTAAGTATGTTTCATTGAACATTTTTACGTTATTGTTGCGTTAAATATATGTTTCAGATACTTTTAGAACAATAGTGGAATGGCGCGGTTGGACGACACCCGCCAGAATCTCCTATTCAGCCTATTTACTGCACATGCTTTTGATACAAACTTTAACCGCATCGAGAACTACGTTGATTCGTATCACGGTACCTCAAATCGTAAGTGCTTTAAGCTTAAATAAGTAAATTGTTTGGATATATATGAAATGATTTTATTGCTGACCACTTCGTGTTTCGAGACCCCGGATGAAATTGAATTAAAAAAAAAACCTGTGTGTGCACTTATGTACGCACGTAAAAAGTTGTACTTCTTCAGCGTAACTAAACAAATAAAAAGAACACATGCCGACAGTTAACCTCAAATCTTTAATCCCACTTAAAAATGTCTATTACATTAAAAAACACTTTCATCACGAATATTTTTTTTATCTCCACTGATCTAAAACACGTCTGTTAAAGACTCATAGAAATATTTGAATAACCACTGTGAATATAGTTACTATAGATACTATAGTCTCGATTATAGTTACCAAGATAATTTAAGAGACATTTAGAAATCAACTTCAACCTGTTATTTTTAGGACTCAGTGTGCGCCCGCATCGTAATAATTTAAGAGACATTTAGAAAACAACCTCATCCTGTTAATTTTAGATGTCGCTGTGCGCGCGCATCATAAAAATTCACTCTCATAATTTTTCCCAAACGCGCCAAAAAAAGTATAACTTAGCCAAAAGAAAATTATTTTTTTGTGTAAGCGGCAAACGAGCTGTGATTACGTCGCCCACGTACATCTGCAATATCAGACTTGCCGCAGGCGCTTTGTTGACATTTAAGGATACTTGGGGGATGAGAGAAATAGGTCTTTTCGTATATAGGTTACTTCACTCACCGAACGAAACGTAGAACAACAAGAAGTTTCTACTTCACACCGATATTTTTCGAGATCGTGGCACTAGCACGGTCGAGCCGGCCCTTGCCAGCGGCACCTTAAGCCGCCGCTTGGCTCTACCACGTAAAACTTGTTTATACGATGCTTTTTTTTATTTGAAATCTGTATTTCACTTGTGTATCTAAAATTTTTTGACTTCAAAATAAAATGGGCAAATTGATAATTCGAGCTTTTTGATTGAACTTTATTTTCGCCGCGACACCAACCCCACACAGACCTCACATATTAGTGAGCGCGTGTGCACCACATAGATTCAATCAGCACAAAAGTCGCAACGCGAACTGATGCTCATCCATGTTAAGAGATAGCTGATTATTTCATAAGTATACGATATTCATACGCAACGAATACATTAGTATGCGATAGAGAGAACTTTCGGTTATTAACTCTATCTAATGTTGTCTAACGGTGTGATCAAAACCATTCATATTCATCAGATCATCCCATTCCCATACGATCACCAAGTAGTTGAGCATTTATTGCCTAATGCGTCGCAAGCCTATTGTTCGACTGCAAAATCGCCATCCCTTTAAGAATTATATTGAACCTGCTCTACCTACATAGCACATCAACATCACCGTCGTCTGAAATTTAAATAACATCCGATACTTTAGTTTTATTAACTTTAACTTTACAATTACCTATAGGCGCCCACTGTTGGGTAAATACCTCCTTCTCAAATATCTGAGAGGGTTTTTGGAGCCGCATAGAGCCCGCCACGCTGCTCCAGTGCGGGTACGAAATTCACATATCCTCAAAAATAATATTTGTTATTATTTCCAAGACAATGCACGTTTCCTCACGATGGTTTCCTTCACCGCCGCACATGTGGTGAATACAGCACATAAAACTGGTATTAACAATTTCAGTGGTCACCCGCGCTCTATGAAACTAAAGCGAGCGCCCTGACCACTAGGCCACCACCATATACCAATTTGTATAATTGCCATTTGTTTCAGATCTTGGTATGTGTCGGAACTGCATGTGTTAGCTACATGGTGGCTTTCCCCTTTTGGTTGTTCGTCGAGGCGCCGTTAGCGCGTGTGTTCAAGGTCATAACTTCCAAAGGTAAAGATAACTTAAAATCTGACAACGACACCAGGGAGGTGCGAAGGGGAAATACGCGTTTGTGATATAACTTAACATTTTTATCCAAAGAATAGTTTCACGTTACTCAGATTATCAAGTCTCAAGTCATCAAGTCATCAATCAAGTCGATATGCCAAAATCTTCACTACACTGGTCACACTGAGATTTCAGATATGAACATAAAAAAAATTTTCATCTTTGTACACAAAAAATAAATTAAACATCGAAACATACCTACTGTTTTTTTTTTGTTTAGAAAAGGCGTCAAACGTGGAAGCGGTTCACCTGATGGAAAGTGATTACCGTCGCCCACAATACATCTACAACACCAGAGGTGCTGCAGGTGCGTTGCCGGCCTTTAAGGGTGTTTTTGGGAGAAAAGAGGGAGGATAAGGAGGGGATGGAGAGTGGGAATGGGGACGGGTAGTGGGCCTCCGGTTACCTCACTCACCGAACGAAACCCAGAAACACAAAATGCCTCTACTTCACGCCGGTGTTCTGAGAGGCCGTGGTACTAATCTGGTTGAGCTGGCCTATTCGAGCAGAAACAAAAGCCGCCGCTTGGCTCTACAACGTAAGAGTTCTTTGTATGAAATACTTCTACCGCTCTCCTCCCGTAGGCAGCTTACGAATCATCTGAGCCCATACAAGATTATCAATAATGTTATTAACCGTCCATATTTACTCTTCCGATTGCAATTTTCAGCACCAATTAAGGCAGTTAGATTATCTCGTCGTGTCCCTGTTTGCACCAAAATGTCTCGTACGAATATAGGATTTAATGCGCCTCTAAACAGAATGGTTAGAAAATATAACGAGAAAAATATAAATAATATTCTGTAACTAAAATTTCTGAGCTTAGCACTAAAATTCGGAGAGCATTACACACGAATTTATAGGAGAAAATCATAGATTACTTATTTATTGAATTGTCTTTATTTTTATCATTAATACTTTTTTATTTTGTCGCCTAAAATTGTTGTCAAATTGTAGCTTCAGTAGCTTAACCCTGGTTGCCTATATATAAGGTGGCGCAAGTCTTTTTTCTAAGCAATCCTATAAAATTTCTTTGTTATATGTCTACCTAGTTGGAATCCTTCATAAACTAATAATAAAATAAAAAAAAATACGTGAACTTCAAAATATACAATAATGTGTATTAAATTAACTTAATTGTTGATGTATATATAATATATAGATTTTTTGGAGAGGTAATAGTGAGACACGTAAGAAAGTTATTTGTTAGTTATTTTCACGAAAATACTTGTCACGGATGTCGAATTATTCATTTCAAACAATGCTCGACTTGCAATGCACACATACTGATGACAGGCACCACCGTCTGAGGGGGCGAAGCGTCTGGCACTTCAACCGTAAACCTGACCCAACCAGCGTGGCGATCCGGATGTCGTCGTTTTTGGCATTAAAAATTGTTTCAAGATCGGCCGTTGACCTTGTCGGCGTCTCTCGACTATTTACACATAAATGTACACTTTCATTACTTTTCGGCAAACTTTAATAATGTTTGTATCGCCTATGATTGTTACTTTTTAAACATTTAACAATCTTTAGAAAGAAAAAAAGAAACGGGCAGCAACCAAAAAATTACAAAATAAGCTCAAAAATTAAACATTATAACTATTGTGAATGATAATATGAAACAAAAGTTTCCATTCTTGCTACATGTGTATGGTTCATGTGCTAACAAATGGCTCCTGTCTTAGGTTAAGTAGGTTTTAGTTTTACTAATAATTAGTTTTAGAGTCCCCCGTATTACTATCACTAATAATGATCCAGGATGGACGGAATACAATATTTTATTTTGCAATATGTATTTATAAATATATGATCATGATGATCATCATCATTTCAGCCTATCACAAGTCCACTGCTGAACATAGTCCTCCCACAAGGTTCGGTCCTGTACCACCTGCATCCATCGACTCTGTGCAGGTCGTCGCTACACAGGATGGATAGACCTGCGTTTGCCCCCACACTGCGTTCGCTTGTATGTGACTGCCACTTGAGAACCTTTTTTCCACAACGGTTGTCCGCGACACTACAGTACACTAAAGTACGTGGTTGTCATTCGAGAATTGTTTTTCTCCAACTGTTGTCAGTTCTGCGAGCTATTTGGCCGGCCCATTGCCACTTCAGCCTGCTGATCCTTACAGCTATGTTGGTTACCCTAGTTCTGCTGAGGATATCATCGTTGCAGAGAAACACCGAGCATGGTCTTTCCATACCGCACTGAGCGTTGAGCTAAAAAATGGTATATAGATACATATAATATGATAAAATAAATAAGATTCAATAAAATTCATAATAAATCACATAATATTAAAGTAAATAAATAAAACCTGCTTGATGCCATTTTTGCGGAAGATATTATAGTAATATAATACACATGGTGGTCAATGTAAGGTTGAAATAAAAGGTCGTCCACTTCTTTGTAATCAGGGCCTAAGAAAATATAAGTTCTGATTTACGATGAATGATAAAATTATCGAATTACAGGACATGACAGAGTTAAGCTTATTTTATTACAAACAATTATATTATATAGCCTTCTGATTAAAAAAAATTTATTAACACCGAAAATTCTATCTAGGTTCTTCTAACATCTTTAAAAGGTACTCTTTGATGATATACTATATTGATACATTTTTGGTACGGGTTTTACATAAAATACCGACTTCACCAGTTTTCTACCATAAATTGTACCGTCTGCCTCTCGTTTAGTTCTCGACACAACTAAAAGCTGCTATAAATAGTATATAATAAAGCTGAAATGATAGATTTCGGGCGAAAAATTATCCTTATCAATATTACATCTTATCACAAGCTCGTTACTCGAACTTATGCCATGAAGAATAGACTTGACGGATACGGATAAGGGATCCGTTATCTCACAATTTCACAAAAATACCGTGTGACATCATTCCCCTATTAAATCATACCGTGTTATTGTTTCTGGTATGGTTTCGTTAATCCAAGAAGGTATATGACCTTTGTTATTTTTATTGGAAAAGATTCAAACGAGCATGCGGCTCAACTCACCCAAGCGTTTACTTCTGCAATACCAGAGGAACTGCAGGTTCGTTGCCGGCGTTTTAGGATATTTGGGAAGGGGGAAGGGGAGAGGGACGGGATGTCAGTGGCAACGCCCGTGTCTCTGGCGAAACCATACAAACATGTCGAAATTAGTTTAATTAGGAGGTAAAAATGTTGTGGAACGGGCGGGAATTTAATACCAATTTACACATGTGTAAACTGGACTCAAAACTCAAAGATGTTCACAGTCTGCTTTATTTTGTTGTTTTCGTCAGTTAATTGTATAATTATAATTAATAAAGTTATACAGATCACATAAACTAAATGAAGCTAATATCAGCTAATATTTACGACAGTCTCTTTAATTTACAACAAATTTCTGTAATGTATTGGAATTACACCAATTTGCATATTATTGTCAAAACTAGGCACTTACCATACCTAGGATTTACGGTTATAAAATAACAAGGTAACAACATTAGGTAAAAAAAAAACTTCTCTGAAAAGAAAAAAAAATTATCACAGATTCCCTATAATTTTTAAAGTAACATTTTAGCAACACAGAAAAAATTTGAAATAATGGTTTAATTGAATTATTCTTTATGAAAGTTAATAACAAGAACGAAGAATACAACGAACAGGTATCTTCCAAAACTTGATCTTTGCGAAAATAATTATGCATATATACAGATATATTGTTTATTAGTTCAAAATTTGTATTTGTAATAAACGCAATTTTTTACTGATTTTAAAGATTTAATGATTTTATCGCGTCTAATTTTGATTTTATATTCCCGACTGATTTATTTTTGTATTAGAAAGTTGTATTCAGTAGTAACGGCTTAACGGGAGTAGAACCACGACCTACCAGAATACCGGCATGGAGTTAAAGCATCTTGTGCTTCTGCGTTTCGTTCGGCGAGTGAGGTAACCGGAGACCCTCTCCCTTTCCATCCCCCCTACTCATCCTACTCCTCCCATCTTCAAAATATCGTAAGCCGTATCGTTCCAAATATCGTATCGTTCGTATAATTCCGTAAACGCAGCTCCTATGGTGTTGCAGATGTTCGTGGGCGACGGTGATCATTTACCATCAGGTTTGCTGCTAACTCGTTGCTTCCCTCCCCCCCTCCCCTTCCCATAAAAAATTGCTTGGATATACAATACGTATAATGTGTTTCTAGGAAGACAATTGTCAATACTCAGTACAGTGTAAAATATTTAGCCTTATATTATAAATTGACGACTTCACTATCCTCCGGTTTGTCGAAGTCAGCCTTACTCGGCGCCTTTGCACCGGTCAGTGTCGGGAAAGTAATTTTTATCAGATCCGTCATTGGCGCTTCCACCAGCAACCAGCAAGGCACCGCTAGTAAAAAAGTAAAGACCACAGTTGCTGCGCTGCCGTGCAACTGTTGGAAACAGAAAGTTTACAGATGTAAAGATGTTTTTTGTTTATCACCTGGACGTAGTTCACCCTGCTGACTTATAAACGAAGCTTTGGCGATCGAATGATGTTAATTAGTCGCATCACTAGCGCGAGAGTACTGGCAGGAGGCTGCGCTCAACCTTCAGCTCAACCAAGAAATACACGCTGAAGTTTACTTAAGCTTTATTCTAGTGGTATCGATTGTTTTATATACATTTTTAACAGTTAATTTAACATAAAATTTTAAATAGTTAAACCACGTGGATGCAACCGTGATAGCTCCTAGTCAAGAATGCCTTCATAAACCAGGTGTTCTTGGGGTTTATGCCCATACTTAGCGCCCTGGGCAGAGCGCACTGGTGACGATGCGGGTTCGCCAAATTCGGATGGAGTTTTCGCTGTCAGTCGGTCGCCGGGGTCTCGTTTGTTAGCTCGTCAAGTTAGTAGGGTTCATAACGTGCGAGTGAGGTAACCGGAGACCCTCTCCTTTCCATCCCCCCTACTCATCCTACTCCTCCCATCTTCAAAATATCGTAAGCCGTATCGTTCCAAATATCGTATCGTTCGTATAATTCCGTAAACGCAGCTCCTATGGTGTTGCAGATGTTCGTGGGCGACGGTGATCATTTACCATCAGGTTTGCTGCTAACTCGTTGCTTCCCTCCCCCCCTCCCCTTCCCATAAAAAATTGCTTGGATATACAATACGTATAATGTGTTTCTAGGAAGACAATTGTCAATACTCAGTACAGTGTAAAATATTTAGCCTTATATTATAAATTGACGACTTCACTATCCTCCGGTTTGTCGAAGTCAGCCTTACTCGGCGCCTTTGCACCGGTCAGTGTCGGGAAAGTAATTTTTATCAGATCCGTCATTGGCGCTTCCACCAGCAACCAGCAAGGCACCGCTAGTAAAAGTAAAGACCACAGTTGCTGCGCTGCCGTGCAACTGTTGGAAACAGAAAGTTTACAGATGTAAAGATGTTTTTTGTTTATCACCTGGACGTAGTTCACCCTGCTGACTTATAAACGAAGCTTTGGCGATCGAATGATGTTAATTAGTCGCATCACTAGCGCGAGAGTACTGGCAGGAGGCTGCGCTCAACCTTCAGCTCAACCAAGAAATACACGCTGAAGTTTACTTAAGCTTTATTCTAGTGGTATCGATTGTTTTATATACATTTTTAACAGTTAATTTAACATAAAATTTTAAATAGTTAAACCACGTGGATGCAACCGTGATAGCTCCTAGTCAAGAATGCCTTCATAAACCAGGTGTTCTTGGGGTTTATGCCCATACTTAGCGCCCTGGGCAGAGCGCACTGGTGACGATGCGGGTTCGCCAAATTCGGATGGAGTTTTCGCTGTCAGTCGGTCGCCGGGGTCTCGTTTGTTAGCTCGTCAAGTTAGTAGGGTTCATAACGTGCGAGTGAGGTAATTAGGAGAAGAGGTCATTAGGAGGTGTCACATTACCCATTGCACCCCTTATTCTAAATGTTTTGTGTTAATCTAAAGGCCGACAAGGTTAAATGCTAAACGCAGCTTAAAAGGTAGTGTCTTCTAGTATCTATATCACAGTCAAAACTTCTTTCGATGGATAACGTAAGTCAAATTTAGTTTTGCCTGACGGCGATCTAAGGAACTTCTTTAGATCGACTACCTTTTCATCGCTCTTCTTACTAAAAGAAATACATCGCTATTATCAAAATATGCTCAACAGTGAACTAGATGGTAGGCTTCTTCACTACCTAGGCACAGTCTGGGTAGGTACCATTACTTATTTCTACCGCCAATCAGCAAGTGTTAAAGTACAGCAAAGAACTGACAAACTTTCATTTAAACATTAGTCCCCTGGGTGCACCTGTAACCTCATTCGATTGATGGTATTTGTGTGGCCTGCAGATGTTCATGGCCTGGTACCCAATGACCATTGGGTGATTCGTTAGCACGTTCGGCATTTCAATCCAATAAAAACAAAGAAACAAGCACAAATGGTATTAATATCATAAAATCCGGTCGAAAGAGACTTACCAAATGGAAGAACGTCATGGTGTTTTGTGTAGACATTGTGCCGAAAATGGTACGAATTACCAATACATGGAGAATGTACGCGCAGTAGGATAGTCGGCCCGTTGTGGCCCAACATCGCCATTCAAACAGGCGCCTATAGAATTCTAAAAGCATTGTTTATATGAAAACACAAATAGTAATACACAAATTAATCGAACCTATTATTCTCTCCGGCTATTAACCTCCGCCGCATGTGCAACGTGGCTCTGGTGATCGAGCGACGGTGGGCAATACCATCCGAATGTACCAAACCCAAATACCAGAGACTAGTGGAGAGCAGTGTCGCTCGTGGGACAGCGCTCACCACGTGGCAATGTCCTCCTTCCTATTTCATCTACGGCGACAACTCTCGAATGCAATCGGCAGTTGTCAATTGAGCATGAGATGTTAAAGCATCGCAACTGTTCACGTAGACATTCACTTGTCTTTTCTTCCCCGTACCCGATGTAGAGCTAATACGATAAGATCGGAAGGAGGGTCTGATACAGTGTCAGTGATACGGAAAGAACACAACATGACTAGATCTGAAAACTAAACATTTGTAATCATAATAATAATCCCGTCACGACCGATCGCCAATCCACACAGGAGATTGAACTCGTGTCTCTTGATTCGGAGGCAGATGCCCGACACTCGGCAATCTTGACTTTTAACTAAGCTACACTAAGCTAGGCGGTCGTTGAGTGAATAGTTAGGGCTAGATTCATAAGACATATTTTTTTTTTTAAAAGTAAACTTAAGCGTTGGTAAAGGAGAAGATAATCGATTCGTTTGTTTTTTTTTATGCGATATCGTCGCCGATTGTAAAGCGATTTGGTGAATATACAGCGTAAATCGACAAAAATAAAAAGATTAAATATTCTCCAATTAAAAAGAAAATAAATTAAAGCAATTAAACTAAGCAAAGGGTATTCCACCCCTAAGGATGGGAAAATAAGGGTAAAGACCCTTAGGTAGAAGTTCTGGAGCAACGTCTGTAACGCAGACGGTCGCGCGCCGTCTAATTCAAAGCCCATTTTATGAGTGTAAAGCCGCCGGCTACAACAGCTAGTAAATTATTAAAAAAACAAAAAGGGTCTCACTATCACATCTGAACATCAGACCCAGGGCGAACAATACGATAATGAATGTGAAAACGGGTTTAACAATGCCGGCGTAGAGAGCTCTGACGTAGATAGAGTCCGGGGGCGCGTCGCGGTAGAATATACTTCCCATCCAGGTTATCATAAGTGCAGTGGGTAAGAGCAACTGGTAGATCCACAAATAGTTCTGCAAAAAAAAATGGGATACTCAAAGAACGAACAAATCATATTTAAGAAATCGAATCATGCTCTCGTTGTAACTTCATTCTCAAGTGTTAAATAAAATAAGCTCTGTCGAGCATGTAGCCAATACAGCGTTGGTCAGATTTCTAGAAGCGTCTAAAAACCTTTTAAAAACCATGATTAATTTTTAGTATATAAAAACTAAATGAATAATCAAGACAAAAGTCTAGTAATCAGAGGGGGGCAACATTTTTTAGTACCAACTGGAGAAACAAGACCTATAAATACACTACATATAGATTATCATTACCAACATAGATATAACATATAAGATTAGAGCCCCAGTTTTAGTTAAGCTGAAACGAGTAAACCAAATAAAGTTGAATGTTTAATAAATATCCTACTGTTCAACAGCGATCACTCATTTTAAGACGGTCTTTGGAGCTGAGAAGTGCGCCGCGGTGCTCCTTTGCGGTTTGGAGGACTTCATAATATGTATACACTTTACGTGGTAGAGCCAAACGGCTGGTATTGCTGCTGCTCCACCAAGGAGCACCATGACCTGGCAGAATACCAGCCAGAAGCAAAGGCACTTTGTGCTTCTACGTTGCGTTCGGTGAGTGAGGTAACCGGAGGCCCACTTACCCTCTCCCCCTTCTAAATATTCTTAAAAGCCGGTAACGCACCTGCAGCTCCTCTGGTGTTGCAGATGTACGTAGGCTCGGTTTACCATAAAAAAAATATTCGAAATATTTCTTATTATAGTACAGTTTCACAAGCGTATTCTTATAATTTCTTATTTCGTTTGTAATTATAATATGCCTGTGGTTGCTTGATTCTTCAATTTTATAAATATGGGGACATTATTTGGATATAACCTGGAGATCAAGACATTATTTTTGTCGTTACAGCCCACTTTTCACCAGAGCTTCTTCGGAACAACATGACAGATGGTGAGCCTGTCGCGGTCTTCGTATAACGTAAAAATGGAAACGATAGAAATAGAAAAAGTCGTTGGCAGGAGCCCTCCACCTCTAACCACTCGGCTGTCGTTCACAATTGCATCTACTAAAAGTTTAATCTAATTCATAAATCACTTATTCATATAAACATCAGTACCTTATATTTTTCAATTTTAAAGTTTTCGGTCTGCAAGTGATATGCCACAAATCCCATGCTTAAGCCCATAACGTAACCAGCCAAATTGGTGTAGCTTGTTTTGTAGACATTGTTGAAGGTTGCATCAGAAACGAAGAATTGGAGGGCTGTCCTGAAACATGTATGGTGTAAATAAATAAACGACAATCTATTTAAAACCAGAGAGTAAGAGCGTACTTCGTCTTGCTGTTCTTACACTAAGCTTCCATTTTGTGTATATTTCTTATAACTAATCTGCTTGCCTAAATTGTATCATCATCGGTTTGTCTTATTTCTCATTAGGTCTACTCCTGGACGTAGATCCAACAGTATTGGATTACAGTTATGCGCAACTTCCGCATTACATACATGCTTCTTCTTATGTAGACTATATTTCAATCGTAATATACTTTTTATTATCAAAGGTGAACCGCTTACAATGTCAATTTTTTCCGTAACTACGTTATTATTTTCGGCGGTCCCTGCAGCATTTGTTATAATATAAATCGTTAACAAAATCTGACCAAAACATTTCATCGTAGAAACTAGAGATACTACTCTCAATAAATAGTCTATAGACGTATTTCGGATTTTTGGACATTTTTATTTATTTTGTAGATTTTCCGATATTTATCGATCATCAGAACCTCATGTACATGCATATAAGATTTTCGTTGGAGGAAGGAGCTAATGTTTACAATCTGAACTTTCTTTTTTACCAGCTTTTGTCCGCGATCTCTTTGTAGTATCATATGTATAATCTATGAGTACGTCTCTAATTTTGAAGGTTTTCGCGCAGAAACACTAAACATTTCGCTAGTAATTTGTAGCCTAAATTACTCCCTACAAAGTACTTTACATTCTAGAGAAACTTCCATTAGAATCGGTACAGCCGATTCCAAGATTAGCCCGGACAGACAGACAAATAGACATTTATTTTATGACAGACAGAATTTTATTTTATGTAAGTATAGATATTACTTACTTCCTATTCTCTTACAAACGACATCAACACTTTGATTGAAACGTAAACTAGTCAATAAATATCCATGTTACCGACAAAACAACAGCGCTGTAGTTGTGATAACATTACTGTGGATCGCTGAGTCGGATGCCATTTTGTTGTTGCAACTCAATAAATCTTTTTTTTTTTTTATAGAAGAAGGGGGTAAACGAGCGTGCGGCTCACCTGATGGTAAGTGATCACCGACGCCCACGAACATCCACAACACCAGAGGAGCTACAGATGCGCTGCCGGCCTTTAAGGAAGGAATAAGCTCTTTTCTTGAAGGTCCCTAAGTCGTAACTGTTCGGAAATACTGCTGGCGACAGCTGATTCCATAAAGTCGAAGTGCGTGGCAGAAAACTTCGATTAAAACGCACTGTGGTGGAATGCCAACCATCTAGGTGGTATCGATGGAACTTCGAATTCTGTCGCGTTGTACGATGGTGAAACTCAGCAGCAGGGATCAATCCGAACAGTTCCTCAGAACATTCCCCGTGGAAAATTTTGTAAAAAATGCAAAGAGAAGCAACATCTCTTCGCAAGGCCAAAGGGTCAAGCCGATCAGAGAGAGCCTGGTCGCCGACGATTCGAGCCGCTCGACGTTGGATGCGGTCAAATGGAAGGAGTTGGTACTGGGGTGCCCTTGCCCAGAGATGAGAACAGTATTCCATGTGGGGCCGAACTTGCGCCTTATAAAGTTGCAAACGGTGGACCGGCATGAAATACTATCCCGCTCTACACAGCACACCAAGCTTTTTGGAGGCCAATTTGGCCTTTCCCCCCAAGTGACCACGGAACTGAACGTCGCTCGATATGTCAACGCCAAGGATTCTGATACTGGCTGAGGCAATAAGGGTAATGTTCTCAAAAAGAGGAGAAACGACAAAGGGATTCTTTTTGGCGGTGAACGCGCAAACCTGTGTCTTTTTGGGGTTGAATAGGACCAAATTACGTCGACCCCAATCCGAGACTTTGAATAACAAGGTCTCGACTTCAGACACAAGTTTGTTCCGGCACTCATCGACGTGTTCCCGAGAAATATTCGCACGGCCTGTATATAGGGCATCACCCGTGCTGTCGTCTGCATAGCAATGAATGCTACTGGTTTGTAGCATGTCGTTGATATGCAGAAGGAACAGAGTGGGAGATAGCACACAGCCTTGTGGAACATCAGCATTCACGGGTTTGGGGTCCGAGCATGCACCGTCGACAACAACCTTGATGCTCTGATCCGTGAGGAAGCTGGTGACCCAGTTGCACAATCTCTCAGGAACCCCGTAAGATGAAAGCTTTGAAAGAAGTGCTTTATGCCAAACCCTATCAAATGCTTTCGCTACGTCCAGACTAACCGCCAAAGCCTCCCCCTTAGACTCAACTGCTTCTGCCCATCGGTGAGTCAAGTAAACTAGAAGATCACCAGCTAATCGTCCGCGACGGAAACCGTACTATCGGTCACTGATCAGCTGGTGTTCCTCCAGGTACCTCAGGAGCTGGGTGTTGATGAATGTCTCCATTATTTTAGATAACAAGGGGGTGATGGCAATAGGCCTGTAGTTGGACGGATCAGAGCGGTCGCCTTTTTTGGGTATTGGATGCACAAATACTGTCTTCCAAGATTCCGGGACGACGCTTGAAGAGTAAGAGTGCCGGAAAAGACGCGTGAGAACCGGTGCCAACTCAGGGGCACACATCCTCAGCACAATTGGAGGGATTCCGTCCGGCCCACTCGACTTATGAATGTCCAGGCAGCGGAGTGCCTTTCGCACTGAGCTCTGCAGAAAGTGAATTTCCGGCATGGAGCACTTACGCCACGGGATGGTAGGTGGAGAGTTTCCCCGGTCATCAAGAGTCGAGTTGGATGCAAAAGGAGAGCCCAAGAGATCGGCTTTCTCTTTTGCAGTATGGGCCAGCGAATCATCCTCCTTGTGTAGAGATGGGAGAGATGGCTGACAGAAATTCCCCTGGACAGCCTTGGCGAGAGACCAGAATGCGCGGGATCCCGATGGGAGGCGAACTAGTCTCGCGCCAATTCTGCCAATGTGCTTTAACTTTGCCGCAGCGATAACTCTTTTGAAGGACCTGGAGGCAGAGTTGTACTCGTTTTTAAGAGCACTGGTTTTTGCATGCCGAGATGCCGATGCATCGGCCCAGGCCTGGTAGCACTTCCGCTTTCAGCGTGACGCTATTTTGCAGGCGCGACCAAACCAAGGCTGGGATTTACCTCCGACAGGCACTGCAGAGAACGGAATAAAAAGTTCCATTCCCTGAAGTACCACATCGGTGACAGAATCTGCAACGGCGTTGGGATCATCCAGCGAGAATAACAAACCTGCCCCCATCGGTAGGAAGCAAAGAAAGACCGCATTCCATCCCAATCTGCCGACTTATAGTGCCACACACGGCGGAAGCCCGCATCAATCCCAATTTGTTGTTATCAATTTTTGTTAGCTTAATTAAGTTTGATCGTGCGTTACCGACCTTGAAATGTTACTCTCATCACAGTTAAAGAAGTTTCTAGACGAATACTCACTCGGGCGCAACTATGAGAACAGCGTCAAGATCCATCGCGTAGGTAATAACAGTCGGAATTATCACACCGGCCGCGAATAGCAGCGACAATACCAATTTTCTGGTATGATTCGTTTTTATCAAAGCGCATATTACAAGACCGAGGCAGTACAGCTGCATGTCTGACGCCAAGTACCTGCGTAACCAAACAAAATATTGCTGTACTATGTTGATAAGTGCCACCCCATTTCAATCATCCGACTGTTGGTGTATAAGAAATAATTAGTAACCGAGTAATTTCATAGTACACGAGTGATCTGGGTTCGATGCCTGGTAGCGGCGCCTGCAAAATTTATAATAGCAACTTTTAAGCGCTGAATTTACCACTTGCTCGGCGATGAGCGAAAACAACCTGCATGTCTGAGAAATAATAAACCATGTTATTTTAAGGACATCTGAAGTTCGCCAACCCGCAATGGAGCAGCGTGGAGTATCCTTCTCAGCTTCAAACCCCTACCAGGTACTTGAGAGGAGTCCTTTGCCCTACAGTGGGCTTTTACAGGCCGCTACTTTAATTCTTTACTTTAATGAGTTTCCTAATTATTTTGCTATAATCAGAAAAAGCTGAGCAGTTTCAATCGCGAAGATTGATAATGTCCACTAGGCGGCAGGCTCCTTCTCCATCTAGGAGTCTGGACAGGTACCACCCGCGTACACACTGGTGCCCGCAAACAGCTTCGGTTTGAAAGGTAAAGAGAAACAGTAAAATTGCGGGCTGTGAAACATTCCATCTCAAACCTCCGTGGTGACAACGCATCTTTAACTTTATTCGATTGAAGAAGTGTCTATAGGCTGCAATAGACACTTACTATCCGGTGGACTGTAAGGTCGTTTTTCAACCCTAGCCAATAAAAAAATTTGCCTATTTCGACCAACATATCGACCATAATATCGGTAGACAACTGCGCAGGAGATATCATAGCATCGCAAGTGTACGCGCGTACACCGACTTCTCCTTCACCTCTCCGATATTACACTTGTGCGGTGAGATGAGAAACAGGGTCAGATATATAGTGTTAAAGTTTAAGTAAAGTGTTGAATTAATGTGAAGTTTTCTAGCGGAGATACATAATTTTTACTTGGTACGAGTACTTAGAGTGGCCACCAGGTTTTCGCAATCTACTTTTCGCTTCTCCGGGAGATATAAAGTGACGGCTGGCGTTGGCTGTTTTTCTCCCGAAGCAATCTAACAATCCATGAGATTTTATACTATGTTGTAAGTATATAGATATGATGTTACAATATTTTGAAATAACATAATAAAAGTAAGATAATTTTCAAATTTGATTTTTAAATGTCGGTCGGGGAAAATTCGTATTTTATAAGAAAAAAGTTGCAGCAGTTAAAACTCTTTGGTTGTAATATTTGTATCTGGCTAGTTTTGATACTATTAAATAGATCGACATTTCGAAAATAGAAACAATGAATAAAAACGGTTACTTGCCATTTTTCAAAAAGTTTATTACAAAAAAGGGAAAAATTACCCGAACGGACACAGACTACAATGTATCCCGGATTGACTCGCAATAAGGGTGATGCTGTGTGCATGGTGGGGTTGGAAGAGCCTCGTCGATTGCGAGCCTTTTGAAACCATCGATTCGGAGCTCTACTGCCAACAACTGATGTGACTTAAAAAGAGAAACTTTATCAACAGAAATGGTGTGGTTTTTGTAAATAAACTTTAATAAAAAAAATATCTCGAATTTGTGTAAAGAAAAACGAAAAACTTTTTCATCGACCCTACTATGTCGGATTGGTGTAACAAGCGGGTGTTTGTATCAGTCCACCTTTAGGTATGTGGCCTATGAACAACAGCAAAATGACTTCAATATAAAAAGGCTACAGGTGCGTTGTCTCCCCTGAGGATTAATATAGGCTGCCTCCTCACAGCCCGAAGAAAAAGTCGAATACACTTATATTAGTTATAATTACCAAGACTGTGCCATACACTGTGTGTTGTCGAAAAAGTTATTAATGTAGAGCAAATTCTTCCAGGCGTCGCGGCGGCAGTCCTCCGATTCCACTACCACGGCCAACTAGGATTTAAAAATAATGAAACTCGAGAATGACAAATGTTATGGTAGCAGAATACCGGCGTGAAGTAGAGGCATCTTGTGCTTCTGCGTTTCGTTCGGTGAGTTAGGTAACCGGAGGCCCACGTCCCCACTCCCTATACCCCCTTCTAAATATCCTTAAAAGCCGGTAACACACCTGCAGCTCGTCTGGTGTTGCAAATGTACGTAAGGAGATGGAGATGTCCGGAGACCCTCTCCCCATGCCCCATCCTCATCCTCCCTCTCAACTTTTTAATATCCTTAAAGGCAACGCTGCCCATCTGATGATGGAAATGTACGTGGGCGACGGTAATCACTTACCATCAGGTGAGCTGCTCGCTCGTTTGTCACTATTCCCGTCAAAAAACAAAGCAATCACATTCCACAGCATTATTAAAAATGATATTTTTAGTACATTGTTTTAATTGAACGACAGTTTTTTTAGTGTGTTTAAATCAGAACTATAATTACAAAGGTGTGTTGTGAATAAAGAGGTACCTTCAGATATACAGGTACATATGATTTGAACAGATTTTCCTTGATTGGTAAGAAACTGGATGACGGCGCGAGATGAATTGAGTTGCTTAGTCGTCAATAGTTCGAGAACTAATGATACAATTGTGACAAAACTTAATATTTATACTTATTATGAGTCATTGAACACGTTAAGCCCTTAACGTTTCTGCTACCCGCTCTCCAACCCCGACATTCCGCGAACTTAATAATGCACCGAGGGTGCATTTCAAAGAACAGAGTTTTAGCAGAATTAAATTTGCTGCTTTTAATAATATCAATTCATATATTCGGGTATTTCTGATTAACCTAGGGGCCTTATTCGTTATGCCACAAAAATGTTTCAAAAACATTCCTTATTTTTTGGATATTAAAAAAAATCAAGTCGCGAATATGAAAAAAGACACGGATGGATTTTAACGGGAATCACACGGAATTGCGAAATATTTTTATGCCATAGTTAGGATAAGAAGCCAGTATAGAAATGTGATAAAATCCAATTCTTACGTGCCACAAAGGTCCGGAACCGGCGAATCGAAGCCAAGTGGCTGTGAGCGCCAGCACTAGAGCATATGCGGGCGTCAGTCTGAAATTAAAAAAAAATGTTTAACCATTTCCTTTATTTTAGATAAACTAAGAAATTGATGATAAAATTTTAATATAATAAAATTTTTATTATAGTATTATTTGCGGCGGAACTGACATCTTTAAGGTCAAAGTGAACAGACACCTTCTAAGCAAACGTGTACCATCCTAGGCCTCATCTTCGTCTTCCATCAAGCGAGATTGAGGACAAACGTAAGCCTATTATAAATAAAAAAAATAATATTTCAAAATTTTTTCAAACATTTTTGTGATTGCCGTACATCTGCAACACCGGATCGGCTGCAGGTGCGTTGCCGGCATTCAAGAATATTTGGGAGTTAGGAGGGAGGATGAAGATGGAGGATTGGGACGGGGGACCTAACTATGCTTTAACCAAAACCTACAGCCTTGTGATGAAGAATGGCGTCTCTCGCGTTCCAGTAATGCACTCACCAAATCGGAAGCCCAGCGTGGTGAGTGTGGGCTGGCCAGGTTTTTATTGGCGATTTCTTGGTAAAACCTACGTCCAGAAGTGGCAGAGTAATTGAAAAAAAAAAGAAGTAACTTATTTATTTAATACGTGCCTTAGAGAAACATTGCCTTACTCTATTTTAACTTCGACTGGAGCTCATGCCACAACTTAACTGAAACAATTACTTATGGAAATACTTAGATTATCCGCAATCCTGTAAAGATTCATAATATAATTTGGAAAACTAAATGAAATTAATATTATTTATGAATTAATTTTTTCAATACTTTTCCGATAAGAAGAAAGAATAAATAGTTTTTTCGGCTTTCTTATTGCAACGTCATTTGAGAATGAAATAAATCATTTTCATCATAATGTTTTGCTTGTCGGTGAACATGACGTGGCATAAATATACACCTGGGACTTTCTTCGCTTACGTTTATGATCTGTTTTATTTGTATTTACGTAAAATTTTACATAATTACAATAACAATTACAAATACAATTTTTTTTTTTTTTTTTTTTTTATGGAAAAGACGGCAAACGAGCAAGCGGTTCACCTGATAGTAAGTGATACCGTCGCCCACATACATCTGCAACACCATAGATGCTGCAGGTGCGTTGCCGGCATTCAAGAATATTTGGGAGTTAGGAGGAGGATGAAGATGGAGGATTGGGACGGGGACCTAACTATGCTTTAACCAAAACCTACAGCCTTGTGATGAAGAATGGCGTCTCTCGCGTTCCAGTAATGCACTCACCAAATCGGAAGCCCAGCGTGGTGAGTGTGGGCTGGCCAGGTTTTTATTGGCGATTTCTTGGTAAAACCTACGTCCAGAAGTGGCAGAGTAATTGAAAAAAAAAAGAAGTAACTTATTTATTTAATACGTGCCTTAGAGAAACATTGCCTTACTCTATTTTAACTTCGACTGGAGCTCATGCCACAACTTAACTGAAACAATTACTTATGGAAATACTTAGATTATCCGCAATCCTGTAAAGATTCATAATATAATTTGGAAAACTAAATGAAATTAATATTATTTATGAATTAATTTTTTCAATACTTTTCCGATAAGAAGAAAGAATAAATAGTTTTTTCGGCTTTCTTATTGCAACGTCATTTGAGAATGAAATAAATCATTTTCATCATAATGTTTTGCTTGTCGGTGAACATGACGTGGCATAAATATACACCTGGGACTTTCTTCGCTTACGTTTATGATCTGTTTTATTTGTATTTACGTAAAACTTTACATAATTACAATAACAATACAAATACAATTATAATTAGGTTAACAAAACACGTTCACTATCAGAGACGCTGCAGAATAACTTTGACGAATATTCATAATTTCACGTGGATGAAGACATAAGACATGGTGATGACTCCGTCCCAATTTTCCGAACCCAAATAACAGAGACTAGTGATGGAGCGCAGCATTACTAGAGCAGCATGCTGAGTATCGGAATCACTAGTTACTAATATTCTCATGGATATGATTTTCCTAGCTAATTTAGATCGCAGTGACTACTTCTGAATATTATGAGCGTTTGTCAACAGCGCAGGAGATATTATAGTGCCGTAAGTATATCCCTAACCTCATAAATTTATTAACGTTTTACTACTATAACTAGATGAAATGTTAGGTTTAATGTAACACATGATAATGTAATCAACGACAGTAATTAAAAAAAAAGAAAACAAAGAAAGAAACTTTCGAACAAAGTCGCGGACACAGTTCGTTTTAAAATGAACATTCGATATCGTGTAGGTTGTGGGAAGCAATACTATAATTAAAATAAAAGATTTTATCATACTGACACACCCACCTTAACCATCTTAGCAGTATTCCAATAGGGATCAAGTGCCAAGTAATTTTTTTCTTCTCAGATTTTAGCTTAAAATTGTAGGTAAGCAGGAAACCGGATAGCATAAAGAATACCTGAACTATAGGCGTACCGTTGATGAAAGTATGGTACGGAACCAAGTCGTATATCTAAAAAAAAAATACATACCAATTAGTCTTCACTGCAAAGAGAGAGTATCTGCGACACCTTCCTCTCCAGCTCATGAGTTCTGTGTTGCTTTTACGTGCATAGAATATGGTCTATGGTAGACTCTATGGTCTGTATTATATATACATTTAACTGTGCATAAAAAAATTGCGTTGTTATCATAATATATGTCAACATAAAAAATATAAGCACTCGCGTCTGTCACCCAGGGTAAACAGAGGATACGAACTTCCGTTTGGTAAGATGTCAGATGTAACCTTTATCCATCGGACATGGCGCGTCTGAAGGTGAAAGCTTGACTTTACGTGTACAGTTTTGGCACTGTACATATTGTACGTTGTGCAGTGGACAAGCGTCGGTGAAATCCGAAAGGTGTCGCTGTAATCGATAGGTGCAAGGAGAATGACAGCGTCGCTTCACTCGTGACCATGTAATCAACAAGTGCAGTATTAATCATCATCATCATCATCATTTCAGCCTATCAGAAGTCCACTGCTGAACATAGGCCTCCCCCAAAGATTGCCACGAAGCTCGTTCCTGAGCCACCTGCATCCATCGACTTCCCGCAACACTGCGCAGGTCGTCACTCCATCTTGTGGGGGGTCGTCCTACACTGCGTTTGCCTGTACGTGGCTGCCACTCGAGAACCTTTTTTCCCCAGCGGTTGTCAGTTCTGCGAGCTATATGTCCGGCCCATTGCCACTTCTGCTTGCTGATCTTTACGGCTATGTCGGTTACCTTAGTTCTGCTGCGGATATCATCGTTGCAGACTCTATCGCGCAGAGAAACACCGAGCATAGCCCTTTCCATAGCGCGCTGAGCAACTTTGAGCAGTATTAATAATTATTAATAATCAATACATAATATTCAAATGAATTACCGCTTCGATATCACGCGTATCGTTTGGATTATTAATAAATGGCAGTATAGAGTGCGCTATAATAACCAGACACGTTGATAAAGTCCTGCAAGAAATGAGAGATTACATTAATTCAGAGTCGCTTACGTCGTAACTTCGTTGACAATCAACATACACTTTAGTGGCGGGGAAGCGGCATAAAGTAATCTGTCAGCGTGTTTCATCCCGTGGGTGTCGTGTCGCAAGTCTTGATTTATTATATTGTTAAGTAAATCACAGCGTCCAAATCATTCCACAGCTTGACAAAGGCCGGTTCTCGATTATAGAAAGAGACCGGAGCTTGGGATGGGTGCGCCACGGTGCGCCGGACTTCACGGGTTCCCGAAATAATAGTTTTTTTTTTTATTTTTCAGAATTATTTTATGGCTATCAAATTAATGTACCACCATGGTACAGTTTTATATAGTGTACATTTGTTCGATATACCATTTATAATAATTACAAAACGTATTATTTTTACATGGTCTTTTATTATAGTTATCTGTCTCATACTATACAGGGTTATTGGTAATTCGACGTATTCCCGTTAGTAGGTGACAGGGGTGACTATTTGCGATAATTTTAACCCCCATATGCATTAGGTAAAATGGGGAATCAATTTTTATTTTTAAAAAAAAAACTCAAAAATGCAACAACAAATATTTATAAAAAAAATCAATATCAATTTAAATCTAATTTTTTATTCTTATTTACAAAAACGATGAAACAGTGGTTATGTATTAATATTAAAACAATATTTATCGGTCCAAATTTAAAAATGCGACACGAAAAACGATATAATTTCAATATTTTTTTCCACTAAAATACCTTAAAAACAAAAAAATGTTATGAAACTTAGCTTGCAGATTATTTTAAAATCATAAACTTTCGACTTTTGTGAAATGTCCACCAACTGTCGGACGTCATTAGATTTGAAGATTCTAGTCAACTTTACGACAACCCGCACTGGAGCAGCGTGGCGGGCCCTTCCCGGCTCCTAAACCCTCTCTGATACTAGTATTTGAGAAGGAGGCCTTTGCCCAGCAGTGGGCACTTACAGGCTGTTACTTTACTTTACTTTACTATGTGAAGAGAAGACAGATTCTTGTTCACTCTAATATTATTATTTTTAAATAAACTTTTACGAAAAATTTTTTGATAAAATAAATAAGATTGTGCTAATCTTGATGAGCAGAAAAAATAAAAAAAAACTTCACCATTAAATGCCAATGTATAAAATGAAAAATTAATTTTCGGCATCGACTTTACTTATTTGAAGATCATCCTGAATTATACTAAATCTATTTACAATTGTTTTTTTTTAAACTTTTATAATATTGAACATTCATCGTAAATAGAATAAGGTGAAGGATTCTACAAGCCTGATGGAGTTACTCGGTAATAGAATTCCCTTTGAAATTCTTTGGTACGACACCCTGAAAATAGGTATCTATTGACGGGAAATATTAAGTTTCAGCCAGTCGCAGACATTTTAAGAATTGTTGAACAATACGTGTACATGAAACCTTACCTGCCACCGTTGAATCCTCTAATTCGCGCTAAACGTGTACCAAACTCGCTGAAAGGAGACACTAATTTCGCCAAATTGCGCTTGATAGAGAATGTAAGAAGGAACTGATTGCCTGAAAATTTTCGTTATTTATTTATTTAATTCAGAATAGGAAATCTTTTTATTATTATTGGTACTAATTCCGGTTCACGGTTAAAATAAGTCTTCAATGTGTTTTAAGTTTATTTTGCATGCTAACTTTTAAAAGCTGAATATAGAGTATAATCATATATTAAATTTGCTTTGCAACCTGTTCAATTCAAATAAATACATTATTCTAGTAAGTGCACGCACCTCAAACTTAACCAAACAACGTATAAAATAGAACACTCTACCAAAGTTATGTAACTAAAGTTGGCGCTAGCACCGGGTATCCAACTCTGGCCGCACGCTTACTTTGAAACTTAAAGCAAACACCTGGCCCACTCAACTATCAATGTTCAAAGTTATATAGTAAATAATGTTATGGTGAGAACCACGGAGTTGGCAACTAGAAAAGTCCAAGAGATATTATAGTGCTGTGATGTATGCGCAAACTTAGAAGGTCTCACACGTCTTACCTTCTCATATCCGATCTAAATCTTATACGATAAGATCGGAGGAAGGGTCAGATTCAGTGTCAGATACACGGAACGTATACAATAAACCCAGACCCGCAAACCAATAATTTGGGTTTTTTCACAAATATTGACTTCAGCTACGATTCGAATCCAGAACCCATCGCTTAACAGTCATGTTACGCTACAACACCAAGTTAGACGGTTGTCACACTAGTAAATAAGTAAGTATTACGGAAACATTACTTACCTTTTCTGCTCGACTTTTTTGTGTATATGATATCATAAGCGGTTCCGATAATATTAATCATCAATAAAGCGAAAAAAATAGCAGCTACTACATAATCTCCATGTCTGATTTCGACTTTATCACCTACAGTATTGCAAACCATATAATCCAATATTTTCGTTTTCAATTCATACTTTTTCCACATGGTATCATTTAGACATCTTTCAAGGACCGTTCTTAGGTCCTCTTTTGTTTTTACGTCATAGTAATATTCCTGACATGATCTAGTAATGCACACACCATAGCGTAACGATGAATGGTTGTAGTGCTTCACTCGGTGCTCTGAGAAATTCTGTAAAACGAAAATGAAAAAATCAAAACATGATATTAAATATTTACTACTGGGTAAAGGCTTCCTCTATTTTATGAGAAGGTTTTGGAGTAAGGAAGAATTAGCTTCTCCGGTACAGGTAGGTGGACTTCAGAAGTTCGCACTTAAAATTTCAATTAACGATTTTAGTGGTTTCGGCACCGGTATTCAAACCTGGGTTTGAATCAACTTAACTCTGTCCACTGCTGAACCGTCCAAGAAAGCACCAGCAAAAGCTGTTATACATTTCTTGTAGGTTTTGCTGGGCAAGCGGTTTCGTTAGGGCTGTGTCGGTACCCCACAGTAGTGCTGCTCTCCGTCACTAGTCTGTGGGATTTGGGTTCGGCAACTTTGGATGGATATTCAGCCATCTTTCGGTCGTCTGAGCCCCGTTTGTTTACTAGCTTACTTTACTAGAATTCACCACTTGCAGGAGGTATTGGCATTTGAAAGTAGTGGCGTAATAGCTAATAAGTAGGTCTGGTATCTGTTCAGATTTTACTCTTAAATAATGACTAAAGTTCTTCATCATATATTTTTTATAATTTTACTTTTTGTGAGAAGTAACTGGCGTGGGCAGACGTCTGTATACACATTTAGGTCGTTTCAACTCACTTTTTACCAGTGCTTATTTGAGACAGCGACAGGTTGTGAGCCTGTTGCCATCACTAAGCTCTCTCAGCCTAGGCCAACGAAATAAATCGTATATAAGTTTCGATAAGCTCTTTGGTCACAGCCCTCCACGAAGGCGATCAAACACCCTAGCCTTTTGGACTATGTCCACTTTTAAAAGTTTTTCAGAGTTTCGCAATAAACCCCCAGGACCATAATAGAATTCCGGTCTTCATAGATTTTTACCCAGACTGAAAGGATAAAGGTATAAAAAAAACTTACGTGAATCATATTTAATAGGTCACTTTCTGTGTCAGACACTAGTGCAAATTTTGCCGTGCAATACACGCCGTCGGGGTCGCTCATACAAGGCGCGTAGTCATCGAGATGAAAGACTCTTGGCATTTTGTAGTACATTGTGTCTGTAAAATTAATACAGTAAGGCACATCTAAAGTAAAACCAATAAATGCAGATAAGCCTTAGATGGGCTAAGGTCTGGTATGGTCTCTCAGATATTTGATAAATATCTGAGAGACCATTGGACTTCACATGGGGCCAATTTCTTCTAAGTTGAGGAGGTGGTTTACATACACAAATTGCACATGGAGAAACACCCAGAGCCGGAATAATTATTTTTATTCCATACAATTACCTGTCCCGTGCGGAAATCGAAGCCGAAACCCTCGGCTTTGAAGGCAGGGTTACTACCATCTAGGCTATGGGGTCGTTAAATTTTCGGTAGTGGATTTTAAGACAAATAAATATCTTTATACACAACGTATTTGTATTTCTGAGAAGATAATTCATAGTTGTCTTCGATTTATGAATTAAATAAAAAATCAAACCATCGCCCCATTCTACGTTATATACTAAACAAATTATACTTAATACGTGATTGTGAATACGATATTCGTACACAGAATTTAAAGATAGTTCTTCGTAAAAATTTGCATTGTATAGATCTTTGTATTTGATGAAAATTAAATTCCAACCTGTGACAGCGTATTTTATTTGCGATTGAATGAAATACTTCTAAATAAGTTTGTTGAGATTTCGTTAAAACTTGAAACTCTATTTACTAACCCATGCATTCTAAGGGCTTTATCTCGAACTTTAGCAATATGAAGATCTAGATGTAGTTTTGAGTCTAGTACAACACCATTATACTTAATTAAGTTAGCTTTAAGTATAAATACATTATTAAGATTGTAATCGTAAATGATAATTTTTGTTTTTGACAAATTTAACAGATTTTGAAAGATTTAGATTCAATTTATTATTATTACAGCAGTCAGAGAATCAGTTTAAGTCCTGTTGGAGAAGTTTGCAATCATTGTAATCATTACAAGCAGTCACTTTCAAAACGTCAGAATACATAACAAACAATAGCAGCTAGCAATATCTTTCATAAAAATAATAAACATTAAGGGTCCTAATATGGATCTTTGAGGGGTACCCTTTATTATAATTATAGTATCATACACAAAACCTATGATTAAAACTCTTTAATGTAACTATTAAAAAATATAAATTGTATGCACTTAATAAAGTAAAAACACTTTTCTCCAGGATTACACAATAATATTACTGAGTTTTGTGCATATATTAAAATGTAATGTGTTATAATATCACAGAGTCATGCAAAAATGAAAAATATATAATAAATTTATAAGAAAATGTAAGTTGAAAATATTACAGAACCACGTAAAGATTAAGAAATTGACCAGAAATTTAAAATAAAATGATAAATGAAAAATAAATAATGTTTGTAAATTAATAAATATTTGTAAAATAATAATTTTAATAATATTTATATTAGAGAATAATTTGAAAATTATATTACAATAATTAATTTTATTAATGTATAAAATATTAATATCATAAAGTATTCTTGGACGTTCTCAGCATTGGTTGTTGAAACACATACTTCATTTCATCACTGCTTTACCCGTAGGTAGATTGGTAGGGATTTTTCCAGGCATTCAGTGCGTTGAGGCCGTTGAGTTATATACATAGGTTTGTATTTAAGAAGTTAAATGTTAGGTCCTTACATATGAAACTACCGTATTATATGGCAAAAATATATAAAAATTGATTTTTTTTTGAGCCAATCATATCTATGCACTTTCGCCATTTTATAGGTAGTACATTGATTCCGTTGCTGAAAAAATTATGGGAGCATGAATTTTTTCCTTGCAAGAAATTGTCCAAATTCCGAAAAGGGTCGTAATCTGTTGGAGCAAGGTCCGAGTAGTGTGGTGGGTGTCGAAAACATTCCGATTACAGCTCCTCTAATTTAGCGACCGTCTGTCGTGAAGTATGGGGTCTAGCGTTGTCATGTAGCAGCAGTGGGCTAGAAAAATTGACCTGTCTCGGTTCTTTCACGGCTATCTTTTTCATCATGGTTTGCATTTGTTGACAATACAGATCTGTGATCCGTAATCGTCTAACCAGATCATAGGAATCTGTAGTGTACGACACCAGCACTGGTCCACCAAAAAACTCACCAGTACCCTTTTCTGAGTCAACTTGCGCTTGGGACGGGATATGTGACGAGCGTTTCTGATAGTCGCACACTATCCATATTTCATCACAAGTAACGATACGATTCAAAATTCTCTCGTAATTGTGACCGTTAAGTAAATGTGACGCAGCACTCAATGCGTGTTTGTTAGTGTGCAATTCATGCAGTACCTATTTCTGGAGATTTTTTGCTTTTCCAATTCATTTCAAGTGAATTAAAAATGTTTTGTCACCGAAGACGAGGTTTGCGATGGATCCGCTTCTACAATCACCTTTAATTCTTCATTGTGTACTTTGGTCTGGCCCGAACAAATGAATTACTAAATTCGAAACACAAATACACAAGCCTAAATTTGAATTTGGAATTCCTCACCAAACGCCAAATTATTTGAGATCGAAGTGGCCAGTTTGACAAAACGCCAATTTCATATGTAAGGACCTAATAAATAAATAAATAAATTAGAAACGAAATGCAGTCGGAACATAGTTGAATAGATAATGAAATCCGCAGCGTATTATTAATATAAAAATAGAAGAACAAATCCAAAAATAAATTATGTATTTATGGTATAATTGCTATATAAATTATGAAGAACGTATGTTAATTCAAATGTTATTAAAACTTTAGCACATTTTATAATTTGACCTTAATTAATTATCTAATGCTTGACATTCACAAAGTTGAGATAAACACAAAAATTTTTGCGACGACGCTTGTGTTTAATTTATGCTAAAGATAAGTAATCTGTCCCAAAAAAGGTAGAATTTTAATTTTCTTACCTATTTTTTTCCTCTAACGAATAACATGTTATTTTCAGAAATTTCAATTAAAGAAAATGTAAAATGTGGCGGCCCATGATGTTGGTCTGCTGGGCAAAAGGTAAGGTCCACTAAACTGCTCCAATATTAATTGACAGACTAGACAGATCCTTGAAATGCATTATTTTCTAATGATTATTTACGCGAACCTACCACAGTACCTACCAAAAATAAACAATCAAATTAAATGTCAACTGTAAGTCTCAATGTATGAACGGAACACAACCGTTGACCACGAACACCGACAATAGATTACGCGCTGTCTATAATCTGTCAAAACATTCTCTGAATGAAACGACTTTAAAAGTACTAAGTGAAGGAATGAACTTTGCAATAACACCGCGAAGACCGGGAGTCTACGAAGAAATTATCTGTAGTGTCGAGGATTGTCTGTTTCTAAAACAAAATTGTTAAGGAGGATGTAGAGGCCATAGGTCAAGATATTACGTCAATGATACGTCGCAGTTCAGTGCCGAAACTAAACCTCCCAAATGATGAATTTAAAGCGTTGAACAGCTTTCGCAACAGACAAGAGTAAAATAATCTCCGAGCGGATAAAGGCAACGCTACGGTAATAATGGATACGTCAGACTACAATTTAAAAATTCAAGAACTTTTATCGGAGGAACATACATACAAAAAGGTCAAAACAGTAACGTTAAAATAACTAGCGATGTAATTAACAAACACTGAAAAATTAAATCTTGACGTAACTAGCTAAGTACCATCATGTGCCAAACCACCGACGTTGTATGGGTTAAATCGACTCACCGGCTTACAGATTGGCTCAACATGTGGCAAAAATTCTTTCACCACTCAGAGGACATACAAAAGCACACACAAAGGATTTGTACCATTTTGTCAGTGAGGTAAAACACCTACGTTTTACTGACAATGAAACTATGCTCAGTTTGGATGTACAGTCACTATTCACATGTCTACCTGTTGATGATTGCATCTCAAGTGTAACTAGGAAGCTAGCAGAAAAACATGCCAATGGAATATGCAGTATTACTTAGACATTGCCGCACATCTGGCTATATTTTGTGGAGGGAAGTAGACGGTGTGGCGATGGGCTCCCCTGTATCTCCCATTGTTGCCGATATATTCATGCAAGACTTTGAGGAGAAAGACCTAAATACTTCTCCTGTAAATCCAAGATTCTACAAGAGGTACAAGAGGCAGATGACACTTTCACAATTTTACCATCAGACAAAGTTACTGCCTTTCTAAATCACCTAAATTCCATAAACTCAAAAATTCAATTTACAATGGAGTTAGAGGCAAATAAATCGTTAGCTTTTCTTGATGTGTTAGTAATTCGAAATCCTAATAACACCATAAGCTACTCTGTGTATAGAAAAAAAACCCGTACAAACATATATATAAACGGTGAATCTCACCACTATCTAAATCTTTGTTTCAGAGAGCACGAGGGATCTGTGACATTAAACACTTGGCCACCGAGCTTCAGCATGTCAAGCAAGTCCTGCACGACGACAAGTCTCGGGTGCCGCGCCTCCTCACAGTGACCGCGTGAAGCTGGCCACAGTCGCGCGAGTACCTGCTGTATTACCGTACATCAGAGGCGTTACTGACAAGATATACTGGCCATATCTTGAAGAGGGCTTCTATAAAAACGTTTTTCAAGCCCGCGAAAAAGATAAGTCAATTTTTACCATCTGTCAAGTGCAATATCCCTCTACAAGATGCAGGAGTATACAAGCTTGATTGTGAATGTGGTCTTTCTTAGATAGGGCAAACTAAAAGATCTGTAAGGACCCGCGTGAAAGAACACATAGGTGACGTGAAACACCGACGCTCTAGGGAGTCTGCAGTCTGTCATCATATGCTTGATCGCCCCACCCAACAAAATACATCAGATTTGATAGACCACAAATCCTCGCAAAAGAACGATTCCTGCCAAGGATGATTCGCGAGGATATTGATATCGAAAAACTGACCTGCTGGTTTCCTTTCGAAATTTTCCTTCACCGCCAAGTACAAGGTACCTTGAGTACGTAATATAGCTATTAACAATTTCAGTGTTGCCATTTTGCAGCGATGATGATGAATCTACATTAATCATGTCAGGAAATTAAAGCTAGTTTCATGACGCTGGTATTATTATTATGAACATACGAGATCGTTAGACAACCTTAAAGGAATAAACTTAATAACTTATTCTTCACTACTACAGCTACATTAAAAGTTGACATTTTTGTGGGGAAACTAAAACTAATTTATAATTGGAATGTTATGATTTCAAAAATAAAAATCTTATTAACGGAGGATGAGTTTATAAAATTGCATTATTTTCGAAAATTGTTGTCTACCCCACAAACATTTCAGTTGAAGTAGAAGTTGATGAATAATTTAAAACAAAATTTCTGACTAAAAGTATTTCTGACTGACTGCATCATGTAAAAACGACACTCTCGATTTCTGTAAATTTATATTCGTTGTATAACCTCTGACTTAATCTGACGAATCTGACTTAAAAACATAGCTAAGTTTTATTGCTAGCGGTTAATGTCCATACGAAGCATGGGTCATAAATGCCTGGTTTATTGAACGGCGCACAGCGGTTGCGCCCGGTATCTACACAAGACATTTTAATAATATTAAAATTAGTATTATGAAACTTTTAGTTGAATGCCGGTTGTGTGCATAGTAATTGTTAATTTTGCTTCCTTTGCGTTTTACTAATGCAAAACATGTTGCTGCTGAGGTGCGAGGTGGTTTTTCGGCATGGTGGCGTAGTGACTGAGCATTTGTCTACGGCACTGAGGGTCGCAAGGTCGGTTCCCGCACAGTACCAGTACTTGTATGGACTTCAAAAAATTTGTTCCGGGTCTGGATGTTTGTTGATGTGCACTTTATGTATGTTACACTACCTCCACGGCACAGGAGAAATTTTCGGCAAAGTGAAACACTTTTTCTTAAAAATAGATAATTCTAGTTCAAAGTCAAAATCAAAAATTTGGATACCCGCAGTTAGTTTAATGTCCGAGACAGAAAGGTAGGAATAAAATTATTTGAATTATTTAATTGTCGTATCATATTTATTTATTTATTTATTTATACTTTATTGTCTACACCAAAAGGATTACAAAAGGCGGACTTAATGCCTTTTGGCATTCTCTAACAGTCAACCCAGGGCGTGAAGAAATGTGGTGATAGGTGCATCAAGTTTAAAATAATATAAATATGAAAGGCTAATTGAGAAATATACTACATAATTAAAACATATATAAATTTATAGGCATACATATATACAGAAATAACAACACAGATATATACATACATACGAACACATTAATACATACATATATAATAGCTCAGAATAAATACTAACAAGTATCAGATTGTTTTAAAAAGTGTTCGCGTACCAATCTTTTGAAAGAAATTTTATATGGGGCTTTTCTGATGTTTCTAACCATATCGCGTAAGGCCGCCGATGTGAAATATTGCTTAAATCTTACTTTTTATGCATAGATTCCCAGCTTTCTTCCAGCAGCTATCGTCCTAGACTTAATGATACAGGCAGGACAGTAATATAACCTACGGCGTTCCTCAAGGTGGTGTACTAGGCCTAACTCTATTCCAGATATATATTAATGACCTCTGTAATTTCAATATTGGAAATTCAAAATTGATCTGTTATGCCGATGATACTGTGGTTCTATTTCACGGAAATTTTTAAGAAAATAGAATTCAGTTCGTAAGAATCTGAGACAGGTTTGCCTAAGATTGATAGTTGGCAGGAAACTAATTCCTTAACGCTTAACGCCACATAAATAAGTTATAAGTGTTTGAGCATTCATAATCGTACTCAAACAAACAGAGACTTCAATATAAAAATACATAGGTGTAACATGCGGTCTGAGAACTGTTCATGGCCACTATAAATAATGTAAATATTAATAAATATTTAGGAATTAATGTTGGCTTGGTATTGTCAAATAGAACTGGTCACTAGCAGATTAAGAAAATTTATATGGATATTTAAGATGTTCGAGAAAACGCTCGAAATATATATTAAAAAAATGTAGCACAATCAATTATTATATCTTATATTCCGACATGGGGAGATGTATCTAAGACTAAGTTTATGGATCTTCATTGAATTTCATGTTTTTTAAGCCGTATAGGTATCCCACCGATAATCTAACTCACTATGTGATCTTCTTACAGTTTATTTATATACTAAATATAATCCTAAGATTGCACAAATTAATACCATATGACGTCACAATCATAAACTGTAGGAGAAAGGCTGGTATTGCGCAGGTGCCCATTACAAGGACAGTGTTTTAGAGTCACCAATATGTTAGACAATCTTCTTATCTCTACAATAAGATTAATAGGAATCTGAACACACACCTGTTAAAAATTTACGAGTGTAAACTATCGGTGACTACATAGCTAAAAGCTCAAACATATCTTTTACCTTACACAATTTGTTACGTAGATTCATATCTATATTCTCGGCAAACGTGCAAGCGGCTCATCTGATGGTAAGTGATTGCCAGAAGGGGCTGCAGGTGCGTTGTCGGCCTTTAAGGATATTTGGGGAGGGATCCCCGATACCTCACTCACCGAACAAAACGCAGATGCACTAGATGCCTCTCCTTCATGCCTGTATTCTGTGAGGCTGTTGTACTACCCCCGGTCGAGCCGGCCCATTCGAGCAGCAGCAAAAGGCGCTGCTTGGCTCTACCACGTAGTGCGTAGTTATCTTAACATTAATATCCATAAAACCAGAGAAGTTGCAGGTGTATTGTCGGCCTTTAAGAATGGATTTCAAGATGTTGATGAAATTCACAGCGAGCGTGGCAAACCCGGTTTATTTTAGATCTGATATATTGAAGAATGTTATTTAGATATATCAGAAAGTTAGACATTTTTATGACAATAGCCTCAATGTTCTCAGAGGCGCCGACGCATGTGTAGACCCTTTGTTTGTAGTTGGTTGCAGGTGTTCGTGGATTGGATTGAAGAATGGTATGTGTAAACACTCATCACTCACTCATCAAGTGGACTGTCAGATCATTCTTTTTTTTTAAAAGAATACTAGCAATGCTATTTTCTAAGTAACATTACTAATATTTCTGTTAACCCTCCAACTAAGAATTACAGCTTGTATCTGGAGTGGTTCACGACAATAGTCGAATGGCGGGTCCGAACACACGACGTCATGTTTCGTAGTTTACACCCTAACTCATTAGGCTATTGATATCTTTTTTAACTTTAGTAAAATAAAAAAAAAACTATTATAGGATGCCAGTACGCGTTCAGGCATGAAACATAATAATTGCACCATAACGTTTCAGTGCAAGATTCAACGTAATCTGTTATTAAAGCCTGTGACATGCAACCATTTTGGTGCAAACGGAATATAACAAGAGTCAATTTAACAATTATTCGAACAGAGCAATTTTACGGTTATTACACTCTTTGTGTATAATGACCACATGGTCGCTCTGTTATCAGCGTACCCGTCCGCTGAATGATAGAATTAAAGTTCGAATCCCTGCCGAGTCTGGTTGAAATGTGTTGCTCGTGGCTCATATATTACGCTGCATGGATGGAATAAACATCCTATGCGAGAATGGGCTAGTAGCAGGGCCTTATTACCAAGCGTATGCCAGCTGTCCGTCCGTTCTACCTTTAAAAAAATGTTTGAAATTTTCGGCTGATTTATTTTGAATTGGAATGACAAAATAACTAACAGTCCACCTGATGGTAAATGACTAATGAAACGCACTAGGGACTAAGAAAGAGTACCTCACTGCCTTCGTTATTTTACAGGCTCAGGGTACCCTTCAAACCGGGACCCTATAGTGGTTGCGCTGCACCAATAGCGGCAGGAATGGATAAGAGGGTACCCAGACGACTCCCAGGAAAAGAAGGATCCTACCGCCTAGTAGAACCTGATTACTTTGGATGTGGAAATCTGAAGGTGATCAAGTGGTACACTTGTTAAACGACTACGGTCGAGATGAATTGAAAATTGTAACAGTTGTAGAAATCAGCCAGGAATACATTATCGTCAATGTCCTGTACGAAGTTAATATTTATTCCGTTAGTATGTATCTAATGGTAAATTTAGTAGTATGTGTTGTATAAATTCATATGTTTAGGACATATAATACCTTTAGTTTTTAGTTTAATTAAGTTATTCATATATTTTAGTTCTTTTTTTTACAAATTTAATGTTTTGCACACTTACAACATCTCTCCACGCCCCGGGTTGACTGGCAGAGAATGCCAAGAGGCATTAAGTCCGCCATTTGTAATACACAATAAATAATATTGGCAATGATTCAGTAGCTGGTACTCTATACGACAATAATTACTTAAAACTAGGCATAGGCAAAAAATATCGCTGCCCGTGTCAATTCAAGGAAAAATAAAAAAAATGAAGAATCAAAAATCACTCAATATTTCATCTTCAAAGTTAAAAGAGAGAAACTATTTTTAATGCCAAAATAAACGAGTAATCGTCGTTCATTTGTGTCGGGTTAAAATTAAAAATGAATGCTTTATAATTAATTTTAATTGTCAGCTCAAAGGGACATGCCACGCGCGTGAATGTAAAATTTAACACATTCTTAATACTAAATTAATCATGACTGTCACGGATTACCGGGGATAGTTATTTTATATTCGGAAGTGTAAAGTGAAGTGAAGTGAAGGAAGTGGTTATGTCCGACTTCCACGGCAGTTAGCTGCAAAACGGAAAACGTGCGGCGTAGCTAACTTCGGAATCTCTGCCTACCCCCGTGGATGACTAGCGTGGTTGCTTACATATTTATTCAGAGGAAGAGTAGTGCGGCCGATATAAAGTATTTACATACTTCCCACTGGCTAACTGCTCAGGCACCTTATTCGCTGTCACAAAAATTATTTTACAGAAATTCCGTTAGTAGTAGTCATTCCACAATAAAAACACACTGTGTTTTGTGACGTTAATGCGCATCATTGACCGTATCAAACATGCCAAATATCCGGCATATCCTTCCATAGACTTATAAACTTTTGTTAAAAGTATGTCAAAGATACATAAATTTCACTTGACAAACGTAAGTGAGATCCGTGTAAAAACAAAAACATGGATCTCCAATCCATATGGCGCGCGTCGCGTATACGGCAAATACTTTCTCATGAGAGCGGCCTATGCCCTGCAGTGGACTATTTATAGGCTCAAATTTGAAATGAAACGGCTCGGTGGCGCGTTGGCTCAGCGTTTAGCTGCGACGCTGCGGGCAGCGGGTTCGATTCCCGCACGGGACTAGTATCTGTATCACCGGGTGTTTGTCCATGTACAATTGATGTATGTAAACTGCCACCGCGACACAGGAGTAATTCCTATACTGGAAGCTAACGTTAAAAAACTAAATTTACGAATTTTATCGCGTTTGATTAATTTTGGTTTTTGTAAAACCCGACGTTTCGAGTGCTTTACAGCAGCCGTGGTCACGGGAGGACCGAGGTGTAAGACGTCGAGATGTCATTGTCAATTCGGACTACCTTCAGCTTTTAATTATAGTATATATTTAATATTTTAAAGGCTTTTGCTCTTAGTTATCTCCTACGATACCCACCGAATTGGGAGTGGTAGATTCCTACGTCAATACCACAGGGAAAGAATATCAGATTTGTTGTATAAATAAAAAAGTTACACACATAAATGCACATGGGCAAACAAAAAGACGCGAAAAACAATTATTTGTAGTTCCTTCAAGTCGGGAATCGAACCCGCAGCGCCGCAGCCAATCGCTGAGTCACAGCGCCACAGAACCGAGAATCATCATCTCTACTCATAATACGCACGAAAAACAGTTTTAACATTTTAATTTTTAGCACGTAAATGTAGGGATTTGAAACAATGAAATTTTGAGGCAATATTTGTGAACTTTCATCGAAATGCCGAAAGTCGTTAAAGTTGCTACTGTAGCACTCTGAACAGTCTACAGGCCGCCTAAACTATTTAACAAGAATTTCGTGCGAAGTAATTCATCGATAGAATCATACCTTGGCATTTGTTTTACATCCATTGCATATTTTTACCAATAACCGAAATCATGATAAATATATGACGCAGCTTAATTCTGTTCGAACTGAATTACCAAAATTAATTATTAACGTAAATATATTTTTGTAGGTAAGCATGTGAGGAACACATGTCTCGTATTTCAGAGAATTGTAAAAATGTTGGGTACGGGCGGAATGTTATTACTGGCATAAATATTTATTTAATAAAACTTTTAGTTTATTTAACAGCTTCTTTGTTTATTAAATAAAACCAACTCACACTAACTGTCCAATAAACCAGCAAATGGTTGCAGATATTTAAATGTTATTATATCTGAATTATTGAAAAAAAAAAAAAAACTAACAACTAGTTCCGTAAATATTGTTTAAATCCGTAAATAATAGCTTAATTTTAAACTAAATAATTTTAAATAGATATAAAAAAAAACACTCACCATTTAATTTGTAAATGACACCACAGCAAAAATGCAGAATCATAAGAAATATAAAAATTGTTTTCTCCATTATTGAACTAAATAAAACAATTTCACGAAACCGTTCCTAGAGTTTAAATATACTTTATCTTATTTCCTAATTACAAATTGACTATTTAAAACTGTTTTTTCTGAATACTACTTTTGACGTCCTTTTTACGCTGCTATGCACTGACAGCGTCTATTAAGTATCATCTCTAAACAAGTTCTGATAAACAAATCTCTAGAGGGGTTATCCTTCTATATTCTTTTCCGTTAAAAAATCTTTAACTTTCCACTGTAGGAATGCAAATGCAATTTATGTTTGTTGTAAGTTCTTAGCCACCTTCTAGTTATCCTTCTATATTCTTTTCCGTTAAAAAATCTTTAACTTTCCACTGTAGGAATGCAAATGCAATTTATGTTTGTTGTAAGTTCTTAGCCACCTTCTAGTTAACCTTCTATATTGTTTTCCGTAAAAAAAAATCTTTAACTTTCCACTGTAGGAATGCAAATGCAACTTATGTTTGTTGTAAGTTCTTAGCCACCTTCTAGTTATCCTTCTATATTCTTTTCCGTTAAAAAAATCTTTAACTTTCCACTGTAGGAATGCAAATGCAATTTATGTTTATTGTAAGTTCTTAGCCACGGCTGTAGTAAGTTCGTCGGCGTCACAACAGCGAGTGACAAGCTCGGAATAGTATTGGTGGTTGTCAACTCTGCAGGAGATAGTGTAGTGTTGCATGTGGAAATACACGCAGAGGTACCTGCTCGTCTTTGCCTTCTCCGTGTCAGATATAATGCGTTTGTGATAATATCGGAGATACGAAACGCAAAAGAATAAAATCAAACCCGATTTTTTTTTAAACGTAATCTTTGTCTGGCGTACATACGTATAGAACCCACGATTCAACAGTTAGAATGTAAAACACTAAACCACGCGGTCGTCATGTTACGCCGTAAAGAAGGGTTTTGTTAGCCTAGTGGTCAGGAGGATCGCTTTAATTTCGTAACACGCGAGTGCCTGTGTTTGAGCCCCGGTGTCAGCAACACTTAAATTGTTTATACTGCGTTTTATTCAGTGAGCGAGTTAATGGGAAGCCTCCCCTCCCATCGCCCAAATATTCCTTAAGGTTGGCAAACCATCTGCAGCTCCTCTGGTGTTGCAGATGTACGTGGGCGACGGTAATCACTTACCGTCGGGTGAGCCGCTTGCCCGTTTGTCCCTTCACATTAAAACAAACCAATCGTAACTGACTGCAGTATTAATTTAACTGTAACTGAAGTATTAACTGCACTTTTCAATTTGCAATAGTTTTGAATCTAATATTTTTTTTTATTATTATCTTATAAACAAACTTCTGACTTTGACATAGGATATAAGATGGATAGATATACGAATATATTCACTGCAAACGAAAACATGTGGGTTTCAATAGGTACAGTGATTGTTCTGCCAACAATCACACAGGCATGTTTTGTATACCCTTGTTTATACGAATATAATGTCGTTATTCTCAATTAGCATTGCGCGAGCTACGCGGAGCAGATAACGAACCGAATCTGATTCATTTCTGCGAACCGGCCGTGGTTAGTACTTAAAACTTGATGGTTATGAACCGGCGACAAACAAGGAGGTGGAACGTGCATTCTGACCAACCAGGAAATTACTAAATTGCACGAACTACTGTGATTGTCGTATAACTTACGCTTTCTAATAATAAGAAAAAAATAAGTAAAGTTAATAAAAATAAACAAAATTATATAAGCCTAGGTTCCATAACAAGTTGCACCACTAAAATATTATTACAATATTTATACAAGAAAATAAATGAAGTTTAAAAATAAATATTACGAAACTGAAAAAGGTTAAAATAAAATAGGACCAAAAATCTCTAAAAAATATGAAGTTCTTAGTTCTTAACCCAAAGCAAGATTAAAACAAAAACTTATGCTTACAATGAGCGGCCTTATCTCTCAAAGCGATCTCTTTCAACCATTGGACGGATAAAAACTAAAATATAACACATAAAAGACGGCGGTGTTTATAAAAATCAATAAAAAAAAACATTAAATGCATAAATTCAAGTTAAATATCCTTATATAGGTAAAATATCCCACACACAAAATAGAATATAATATTACTTTATTATTACATACATACGCGTACATAATGCGATATGAAAAGGATAAATATATACAAATCGAAAAATTATTATAATTAATAATCAATACGCTGTAATCAGTGATAACAGACAGTGTTCAGCAACTAGGGTTTTAATAATTATTTTACTGACTACAAATATGTGCTTTGTTACATTACATTAAGTAATAAGTAACATAGCTGTACTCCAAATAGAGATGATAAAATTACCAAACACAATGTTTCTTATACTCATAAAAGAAGAATAGGTATCAGGTTTCCTTAGTACTTTTCGTGGTGAAATCAAAGGTCAGGTGAACCGATTGCTCGTTTGCCGCTTGGACAGTAATAAAAAAAAACTAGAATTGGTTGGTATTAGCAAATATATTCATACTTAGCAAATCAACGACAATGTGTTGATTGAATTGTGAGAGATAAAATGTCTACCTTCTCGTCTGACTATAGAAAGAACAAAAGTTCCATACCGCAGGAAAGTGCCTTGGGTCTAATCTTATTAATTATTTTTGTAAATGACATAACTCTAGTCACCAAACACAAATCTATTTCATTTCCGAATAATATCTTAAAATTAATAAACACTCGTAAAGAAACGATAATACTCAATACATAATAGTGAAAATGGCATTAATAACACAATTGATAGAATTATTGAATGGTTGGATACAAATAATTTAAAATTAATTTAACTATACCTTTGTACAGACCATTTCTTCCTATCATATTTCTTTTATTCGGTTTTACTTGTGTGTAGATAAATTATTAAATAAATAAAAATAAATAAAACTATGTCAAATTACATTCAATTTGAGAAATATCAACATATAAAATTTAATTTTAATTTGAACATTGATAATAAAAAAAAAGTAAAGCAAAATAAATTCCTTGGAGTAATAATCGACAAAGAGCTGGAAAGCTCCCATAGATGTCATATGCGATAGAATTTATCAATTTGTATATGCCTTTTGTTACAATTAATAAATTAAAATCAAACTGCAATCATAATATTACATATAAGAGTTATTTGTGGAATCGCTAGTTCTCTAGGTTTGTTGCCACTACCATCCCTTTATAAGAAGATTCTTATTTTCTACAAAAACACAAGGAGCCAATTACACAATCGTTAGATGAAAAAACTAGGCTATGAAGAGATGTCCGTGGAATTGAAATAAACGATGTAGTGAGGTCACTAAAATACATTAAGAGCGTAGAGACGATGGGTGCCCGAATAATATAAGTCATGTTCAGAGATCTAGACATTTTTGGTCCTTCCAACCCACGCCTAATCAGAGCCAATTTGTCCCCAGTGTCCAAGGCAAGTTCCAATGCCCGAAGACTAGACTTCGAATCTTTTGTGGACGGCTCAATAAGTTTTTATAAGGCTCAATAAGGACGGCTTTACGAACTTAAAACCAAATACTAAATAACGACAAACCCTATAATAATAGTTACATTGTATATTTATTAAAATTATTTTCAATATATTAAATATTTTATTGAGAAGGAAATGTTCACATGTATTTTGTTAATATGTTAATTTTATCGTGGTGACTCTTTCAATTCAATTTTAATATTAGTTACTTAAAATTTGAACTTGACATTACATTAAAATTTTGCACTGTTATAAATAGACATCAAAAAGTGAACTTGCTCGAAGTAAATTATACAACGAAGTTGTGAAACAGGAAGTGATATACATATATGTAAAATTTAGGCTAGCTTATATATATATATATATATGTATATTTAGACTAGCTATGGTTGTCACTTGGGGAAACTACGTCATATTGATAATTATTATTATCTCTTGTACTATTTCAGAACACATTTTAATTATTATATAAGTAACCCACCGGTTTCGCCTTACAGCATCTTCAGGGTATTCAATATAATAAGATATTTTTTTTTATTTATTAGGATATTTACTCTATACAATAAAGTTACAAACTTAACCTATAAAATTAAACACCAATTCCAACAAACTATATTATGAAGTGTTGCAACAATCGAAAATTCCATTGCAGCGTAAAGTGGCAAGTTAATCACTTCTTTGTAACTTGCGTACACCCTTAACCCTTGCTCACTGGTCATTATTTCCTCTGCAAAATGGTTGTCTGGTACAGATCGCTTCTAAGCGATAAGGCCGCCAATTGTAACTTTGTGTATTTTATGTTTCTTTTTATTTATTTTGTTTCCTATTTTTGCTATTGGAGTACAATAAAGTGTATTTCATTCATTCATTCATAATCGCTTTCGTCTATATTAGGCCAAGCCTGTGTCTCAGACAACAGTCACTTCCGAAGTCACTTTATTTGCTATAATACAATATTTTATTTCTAAAAATTCGGGAAGATTAAGATAATAGACACCTTGGCAGCAAACAAGTTCAAGATTACTGTTGGTTAGACAACTGTAACTGACAACTGTTGTCATTCAGAATGAAAAATATTTATGTCACTTTCCGTTATATCAGATTAAAAGTAAGCCATATTCTTTGTTTGATATACTAAGGTCTTCGTAATATATATCTGAATTTGATTCTACTTTAATTCAATAAAATGATCTGAGTATAATTAAAGTAATACTTTCTATGCAGTTGAGGGTGTTTTTGAGTTTTAAGGTGGGGGGAAAGGTGCTCGCCCCTCCCCTACCTGTCGGGATCAGTATTAAAGATACCGGACCGACTAAACCCCCCACAGTAGATACACTATTGACCCGGATGCCTTTACAGCTCAGGCGATAGAGCCTAGAGAGCAGAAGGCCCTCAAGTTTGTTATTTTAGGTTCTGCAACGCTCTTTAACAAGAAAAACCTTTGAGTTTCTAGCACCTACGTGTTTGATAATTTGTTCAAAATGCGTGGTAGTATGGTGACTAAAATACGAACACTAAATTTAAATGGATCTTCATTTTTTTTTTGCTATATAGCTAGAGTTACGTAATACGTGACACAGAATGATAAATACTCATAGAGTAATAGCATAATGAAAGTGATAAAAATAGGGATTGTAAGGGTCTGCTGGAAGAAATTTCAATGGAATTAGTTGTGCCCCTGTACAAATACTATGTTTTAATGTTTTCATGCCTTTTTGTGTGTACACAAAAAAAAGTTAATGTTCATTATGCTTCCAGAAGTATTATCGCCATAACTGATTTTGATTTAGTTTGCATAGAGTTACCAAGAAACCTGGGGAAGGACATAGGTTGTTTTTTATTCCAGGAGTGCTGCGGAAAGATTCTCGATGCAGGCGGAAATGTGCTACCGGCAAAGCAGTTTCTATTTTATCATACTTGATAAAAACTAATTAAACGGATATTTATGTAATTTGGCAGACATGTAAATTAGTGCCATGTGATACGAGATATATTTTATCATAATTAAGGCTTCTCTTGAGACAAAGTTTGCGAAGGTGAAACCGCGGGTAGTCGCTAGTCATAAATGTTATGGATTTCCGAGAACAAAATTTATAAGAAAAAAAAATGATCCGATTTATACCGTGTTCTGCGACCATAGAAAGCATAATTAGAAAACCGGTAGTTAAAAAACTAAAATGAATAATTCGAGGTTGTGCGACGTTCGTCAATTCTTCCTGGCTCCAAAACTCGCTCGAAAAAAATGAGCCCTCTTAACCGTTTACCCAATATTGCTAGCCCCAATATCCCACAACCCATTGGAGGCTTATTTAGGGACCTATAAAGATCTAACGACTCGGCATCGCGGCAAAGCCTTCAATAATGGAAAAAACCATTGCATTGATTTTATAATTAACGTGTGTTTTGGAGTGTGCGATGTACGTACGATAGACAAGAGTCTATAAATTATAATAATTAAATAGTCTTCCAATTACTAATATACTAATTGTAAGCCCCAAAAGCTTGATGGTTTAAGGTACTAAAGCTGTACTGCACAACATGATTTTGACTTAACCTTAACAAGTAAATAGTCCACTAGAAGACGTACACCTCTCCCGTAAGGAGAATTTGCCATAATTGCTACACTCTGCAGTACCTTATACGCTGTGCTCCGTCATCCGTCTGCTTAATTTTGGCCGACGGCTATCCCGCCATCTCTGGTTAGCCATTGCGATTTGCAAGGCTTTTCAATTAATCGCCTCTTGCGTCCACTCACAGGCAGAAAGAGGATGGCAAATTCTTCAGCGGTTACCGCATGGATTTTGACTTGTTTAACACTAACACCACTGCTACTCTAAAAATTAATCTGGCTAAGCAACGGGTTGATTCATTATGTTCTTAGGCATTATTTTTATTATTGTATCTGAAGTTTCATAAATTTTCTGCTTGCCTAATATTGCCGTTTTGTATTGAAAATTCGAACACCTTTTTTTCTATGAAAAAAAAATGCATTTATTTAATCGGTGTATCTATACATTTTCGCCATCTTGAGAGAAGGCTCTTTGCGATACCTTTGCGATAGAACTCTGGAGATCTGTACTCTACAAAGCTTCCTGAGAACAAAACTTTTTCGTTGCAGTAAGCTGTCCTAACGAAAGCCAAACCACTTTTTTGTTCGACCCCAAAAGACGAAAAAAAAATTATTCTTATGTTATTAATATGTTTTTTTTAACTATATCCATGTCTTTTGGATGATCAGGCACCAAGGCTGGCTTCGTTACTAATTTCTAGATTTCCAGATGTATTTTAATTGTTTCTACGCTGCGCCGTGGTAGCCAAGTGGTCAGGGCGCTCACCTTAGTGTCATAGAGTGCGAGTGCCCTGGGTTCGACCCCAGGTGCCGGCACCACTAAAATTGTTAATAACAATTTTAGGTGCTGTATTTACCACGTGCTCAACGGTGAAGGAAAACATCGTGAGGAAACCTGCATGTCTGAGAAATAATAAAAATATTATTTCGAGGATATGTGAAGCTCGCCAACCCGCACTGGAGCAGCGTGGCGGGCCCTTCCCGGCTCCTAAACCCTTTCTGATACTAGTATTTGAGACGGAGGCCTTTGCCCAGCAGTGGGCACTTACAGGCTTTTACTTTACTGCGCCTGCGCTAACTCCAGTAAGCGCTGCTTCCGCATATGGTCTCATATTTTGTCACTATGTGTCAGATGTTATAATTCTAGATAATCCGTGTGCAGTATTACGATATATAGTTTGTAGATGGATATTATTAGTAGAAATGGTTAAATACAATGACGTTCTTCCGTTAAAAATTAGGTCAACGCGTATGCAATTATCGACTGCCCGTTGTGAGGAGTAGCGTAAGTGATGACGGATCGACGATCGCTATACAAGAGGCTTCGAACCTTGGACCTATGGATGCTGACTCGCATCACTGGTCTGGGTATGTTTGGTATGGCATGCTGTGTGATCCCTCCACGATGGTTTTTCTTTACGGGATAGCCGGCTAACTAGCAAGCGGTTTACCTGATAAGTAAGTGATTACCGTCGCCCAGGTACGTCTGTAACATCAACGGTGCTGCAGGTGCGTTGCCGGCCTTTAAGGGTATTTGGGAGATGGAAGGAAGGATGAGACCTGCGAACGAAGCAGCAGACCTCAGTTCAATACCCTCAGTGGAAGGGACGTAGTAATGAGTTTATCAAAGCTTACATACGATGTATCGTTGTCGTTAAGACTAAGACGTCGACAGGCTCACCGCGACCTCCCGCACGGGGCAAGTATTAACTCGTATATGGATTACAAATAGCTGTTGGTTTGGTTGTTTGTACATGTATGTACACTGCTTTCGCGATACAGGTGAACTCCTAACAGTGGTATAATGTTAAAAAATTGTAATAAATTACCTGCCACATTGTGCTAAATGAGCTCGGATGACAAGTGAATCGAAACGACTAAAATAAATATACATCTGACCACCTCACAGTTCTGTTCGACGTAGACGGTCGTGAGATATTTTTTTATTTAGTCATTTAATATGGCTATACAATAGGCTTTATCCATCCTCCGTATATGTATTGTACTGTAATACGTGAATATCTACTACATAATAAACTATTATACCAGTTCAATTGAATTATAGAGAATTCAAACTACAATACTTACAAAGATAATGTAATCACTTCCTGTTTCTAAAATATCCAATACTCGTTCACAACATTATAGCTTCTATTCGTAGCACATTCATTTCCTGTTATAAAAAGTAATATCCTTTTTCAAATCTAATAGAGCCTTCTCAATTTCAAGGCTTAGGCTGGCCGTCCGTCCGTCCGTCTGTCCTACCTTTAAAGGGTTATGTTTCTTTTGAACCGTAATAGGACGTCTGTTAAAATTTAGGATTTCGGACAAAGAATCTAGATTTATTATGGCGGATATCAAAAAAAAAAAAATAGCATGTAAAATTTAGGGAGGGGGGAGGCATCCAAGAAACGGGTTCGGTTTCAACTTTTTTGATTTTGTTCTGTCGTAAAGTAAATTAAAATAATAACTAATAAAATCCGGCCAAGTCGCGTGAGTCAGACTCGTGCAAACGAACCGGTTCAAAGAAAACAGATTTTTTGGTAATTTCATAACATAACGCAGTATGTGTATGTTTTTTTTAATTTTATAAAGATTATTTTCATTTTTCTCTTTCCAGTTTTACTTCTCGCCGGGTAGCTGATATAGTCTGTTATGTATTCGTATTATTGAGCGTACTCTGTTTTTACCATAATATAACAATCGACTGTGTGGCTCAGTGGTCAGTGTGCCTCACTGTTGAACACGTGGCGTTCCGGTTTCAAATCCCAACCGGAATCAAACTTGCTACTGTAGGTATTCAGGTTTGATAGTGTCCTGCACCTATCACCCTTCTACCAATCTGATAACAATGAATGCCAAAGTAATAAAGAGTTAGAGGCTCAAAGTCACGGTGGTTGGTTGTTGTTCGGGTCAATGTACCGTGCACTAAACTGATACCAGTTTTTTGCAAGTTTGAGGTGACCTTTGATGGTCTCTTATTGTCTAAACTTAACTTAAGAGCGTTTACCCCTCTCGAATCAAAATCTTCGAAAAGTATAGACCGATTTTAAAGAAACTTTATACGCGTAAGAAGGATAACGAGAGAAATATGTCTATGTATATTATTTAATTATACGTAATCATATTTATTTAATTATATACATTATATGTATTAGAAATGGACTCACTAAGTTTGGCATTTCAATAAAATTTCCTGTTAGGATCTGCTGGAAGAAATTTCTATGTATGGAATAAGTAGTGCCCTTGTACAAATACTATGTTTTAATGTTTTCATACCTTTTTGTGTACATAAATAAATATAAAAAAGAAGGGAATTAATGTTAAATTAGAGCGATTTTTGTTTTCATAATTGTCTAATTAGATAATTCTAATTATCTGTTTAAATTTGTAACTCGATATTTCGAAAACAGTTATAGGACCAGGAGATTTCGTTCTCCCGTGACTTTAGACTGTTTATGTAAAAGAAGTTTAAATGAGTAAATCGTTTTCATTATAAAAATGCGTCCGAGTGTATATACTGTGCGGGCAATTGTGGTGTAAATTAAATTCTTTTTTTTTTTAATGTGAAATGGGGCAAACGTTGAAGCGGTTCACCTGATGTTAAGTATCTACTTATCATCATAGTCATATAGTCGGTGTCATAGTCTGTAACTATAAAGGTTCTCTTTACATTTCAAACTAGAATACAACAATGGTTGTACTACAACTCCTAGTGCTTTGTGTTAAACTGGATAATACGATGGCCCAAAGTCATTAAGAGATTTTAAATTATGTTTCCGTAAGATCCAGTACATCTTCTGGAGTCTTATCAGGTAAGTTCTACAACCCCACGGTGTTCCACCTTCGTCCCATATCGACAGGGCCACGGGAGCGCTTTTGTACATCCGCGACCCCACCAGCGCCGGCTGCCACGGAAATCAGAAAGGTGGATGCTTGTAAATTCCTGCCTTCCAGGCACCACGCGGTGGATCTGGTCTATAGCTCAAAAATAGGCTCGCCAAGTCCATTCGGGGCGGCCACCTCGGGCCAGACATCCCCTCAAAGACAGGCAGTTTCAGGTCGCAGACTGGCATGTAGGTTCCTCTTGGTTCATCGTGCAAGACCGCGGCTTGGTTACTGAACCCCCCGCCACGGCAAGGCGGGAACCCATCCGGAGAGGCACGCCAGACCCCGAGCTAACATAAGTTTAGATATTTTTTTACCTATTTTGTGTGTATTGAGCCAAATGAGAAAACATAATAACTGTGTTCATTAATTATAATTTCTTGCGTACACCCAGGGACAAAACTTCTGTGCTATATCTGCGTATACTGATTTTAACGACGTATCCTTCTTCGAATGTGCCAAATCCCAGAGTTGGTAAGCCTTCTCATCGGAACTTCCCAGCTGAAAATAGTGTTGCCAGTAGCTGCTCATTATGTTATAATACAATTTGTCCTTATAGATTTCGAAACCTGAAAAATAATCATATACTGTAATAGAGCAATCCTCGTGTATATATATATATATATTCAAATATATATATTCTATAATTCAATGTCTGTAATTGGTTTCTCGGAATCAGCTTTAACGATTTAGATGAAGTTTTGTTTTTAGATAAGGTTTAACGTTCCAAGTTTATCTAGGTGTCATCCCTGAGAAAATTCGTTTTCACACTAATATTTATTTTTACGCTATCTCATAGAATATTGAGGTGTCAGTATGTTAGCAACTCAACAACAGATGGCTCTGCGCTACATCCTTAGGTTGTTTTGATAGTAGGCTGTTATATAAGATTGTCTTGTTTGGGAAAAAACGAACTATTTTCTAGTTAAAATGTATTATATTCAATTGCTAGTTGTAAATTGTATATTTATTGGAAGGTTTACCCATGGTCAGCGTGCATTGTACCCTATGGGTATGTAGTATCACTAAAACATAACTAACCTTTCTATAAAAAGTAAAAATAGGTCGGTATCACCTTTTTGTTCGTTAATTTCGAAATTTCGTTTACGTTCAATTTAAAATTTCGTTATTAATAACGCTAAAGAAGCAAAATACCTAACGCGTGTATGTTACGCCATTTTACGACAGCCGCGGTGGCCAAATGTTTAGAGCGCTCGCTTTAATTTCATAGTACCTACGTGTCTGGACTTGATCATTGGAGGCGGCACAGCCAACTAAGCCCCGATGTGAGACATTGACAGGCTGGTACTTTAGTGCCCATTCGTCATCATCATCATCATTTCAGCCTATCAGAAGTCCACTGCTGAACATAGGCCTCCCCCAAAGATTGCCACGAAGCTCGGTCCTGAGCCACCAGCATCCATCGACTTCCCATTGCCGAGGATTAAAACAATAACCCACTTTATTTCCGCGAGTGTAGTGAGATGCTACGCCCCAGTAGCTTCTTACGAGACCCATACTTTTTAATTTACTTGGAAGACGCTAGTTAAATATTTTGGAAAGTCAAAATAATCTTACCATGACATGCTCTCGAAAACTTATCATTCAAATCGTTTTCCGGACATACATTTTTAAATGTGTTGGTTATTGCGACGCTTCCATTCATTCCTCCTTCAATGATTTGTCGTGTTAGTGAGCTAAAACAATTAATAAATTTATATAAATAAATTGTCAGTCTATTCGAATGGCAACATATAAAAAAAAATAGTGAACTTAAGCACTGCTTCTTTATTACGTGTCTAGAAAGTTCTCTGCACGTTCGTTTGCCGTGTGGTATCGACGTGTGTGTTTCCCAAGTGGTGAGCAAGAGAAAAGCCTTTAAAGTCGTAATGGCTACCTACAGATGGCGGCATAACCATCGTGGAAATAAGCATATCGATGACGTGCAGCAGCGTCTAAGGTGCGAACAATCGGAAACTTCGATTGGCAATCTGCTTGCCGTGTGTGGTGATAATGTTAAATCCTCCTTATGGGAGAGGCCTTTGTCCTTCAGTGGACTATGCAGGCTGTTAAAGTTTGAACGCATTTAACTTAAAAACGACCGTCTTTCATAAAATGCTTATAATTCCAAAGCGTATATGGCTTTGTTACATCTTTATATTATAAATTTTAACGCGGGTGTTTTCTTTTAACGACAACACTTATGGCATACGGGGACATGAAACAATCTGCTCGAATGGGCCGGCTCCTCCGGGGTGGGTATAGCCTGGCAGAATACCAGCGTGAAATAGAGGCATCTTGTGCTTCTGCGTTTCGTTCACTTAAGTTTAGTGCCATAGGCATGTGGCAGTCGCTACACTGTATACCGGTACCTCAATATTCTAAGAGATTCTAAAAGACCTTTTATTCATTTCTATTTAACTATATTATATAAACATGGAAATTTGAAACACTATCTAATTTGTATTTTATCCAAATGGTTAGAGCAGTTTCCGTAAAACCAATTTACATATATTTATACACATATAAACAAGAATTGCTCATTAACGGGATATACTTTTGATCAGCACTGACGCCTGTTATCCTTACGGATAACAGGATTAAGTGTTGTTATTATACATATATATTAAACACAATTTTCTGCCCTATCAAAGACAGAACGCGACAGGTGGCAATCCTAGTGGCTTTTCTTGGGGGGTTTGCTCGAGAGATGCGCTTAAAGCAGCCGCGGGAAGTCAGGAGTCATTAAGCCAATACAATCCGGCCAATTCTGTCGACAATAACAAAGCCAGCTCAATTAGAAATCAATAATCCTACTCGTTTCTCAGTTTCATCATATATATCACCTTAACTCTTCACATGGATTGCAGAAAAATTCTGCCCTGAGACCACGTTCACCACTCTTGAACACGTCGTCGCGCCATCTCGTTAACCTGCACTAAGATACTGAGGATATCGTTGTAAAGCAGATATAAATTACAATTACAGTATCGCCAGTATTGGTCGTAATATCTTCTAAAGGCATTGAATAAACACTATTTTATTTTTAAAATAAGCATTTTTAGGTGTTCAACTAATTGCATGATGGAAACCCTGATGTTTGTTGTACTAATAATGAAAATTAAAATATGGAAATTCACCTTAAAATCATGGCAGTGATATTGCGGCCACGACTGCCTCGCGATACAGATAGGGCGTCCGTAGATAACATATTTTCTCTGCCAATAACCACCCAGTTGTCACCATAATCGTCTAAAGGCTTATTAACAATGACATCTAAATCAATAACAGTACCGCCGAACTTGTGCAGCGTCAGGAACTTAAGATACTCTGCTATTTGTTTGTAGTCTACTACTTTGTTATTAATCACTACATTTTTCCAGAAGTTTTCGAACGCTGTACCGTCAGCATAACTCTCGACGTGTATCCCAACTAAATTAAAATTGTTGAGCTTTATCAGATAGTCCAAAATATTGTTCCATGTATTTCGAGAAACCGGACTTGTGTATAAGAGATTAATTTGTGTTTCTGGATGTAATCTAGCAGCTGATTCTATTGCGCAAGCACCATGATCCTCGAGCATTTTATCGCAGGAAGTTGAATGGAAAAAAATTGATTGTCGTGGAAAAAAATTTGCATTGGGAATCTTTACGGTGTTTTCCGAACGCTCTTTGTAACACGATGAGTTTTTGTGAGAGGATAGATATGCAAGGGGATTTACCAAATAGAAGTGCGTCGTATCGTTGATTTCAAAGAAGATAATGCATGATCCGAATAAGTTTCCAATGAACAACAATACAGCGGCTAAATAAAAATATTTCAAAGATCTATAACGCATTTCGGTTTTATAAAATACACGTAAATACCTAAGACCTATACAAGTTGATATAAAATAATATAAAGTCATTGTCAAAAGTTCTTCCCGTATTTTAGTAATACTCTATGAAAGTGGCAGTGAGCAGTTATTAAGTTCTTACCTCAGATTAAGTACTAATTCCACAGAGTAAGGATAGTAGTATCTTCATTCTTTATGCTGTGCGTATTCTTTGGTTTCAACTGTAGAATAAGGAGATAGGAACTTAGAATTATATCTATTCAACATTGATTTAAATATGTATATAAAGATTTTTCTTTAGTCAGATACGTTTTGATTACAAACATTGTTGTTTTGTCATGGGGTTCAAAATTAAATCCCAATTATAATTTCAAAAAAACATGGAATGTGCAGAAATAGTCCTCTTAGAGATTTATCACAGATTATCTCACCTACTGCCCAGTTCTTTAATAAGTAGCATGAAGATAAATATATCTTTTCTGTAATAGCAGGTCGCCTAGAAGCTATTGAATGTAAGTTAGCATATTTTACGCACACATTCAACGCTCGGCGACGACGGGCAGTTGCTCTACTCATTCCAACAAATAATAATCCAGTAAAGTATATTGACTTTTTGGTTGCCTGGAAAAGATCGCTACGCAGCGATAAGCCCGCCGATTTGATTTTAAATTAATTTACTTCCTTTTTTACTCTGTACTTTTTATTTGTTTTGTGGTGTACAATAAAGTATATTCATTCATTCATTCATTCAAAGAACTGCGATCTGTAAGTATATAACCTTGTCTCCAGTCTTGGAACGAAGTGTACTTGCAGGTAATTACTACCAGGAAAAATGCTACCACTCTTGTGACGTGGTAGCGCCAACCAGCTCCAATGGTCCGACACGACCAGGGAAGTACCATGACCTTGCAGAATTCGGCGTGAAGTACAGCCATCTTGTGCTTCTGCGTTCCGTTCGGTGAGTGTTGTAACCGGAGGCCCACTCCCATCTCCCTCTCTATCCTTTAATGCCGGCAACGCATCTGCAAATTCTCTGGTGTTGGAGATGTACGTGGCCGACGTAATCACTTACCATCAGACGAACCGCTTGCCCGTTTGCCCCTTTACCATAAAAAAAAAACATTTACAATCAGGTAGGGACATGGCGCCGCTAGACAGGCCGTATGAGGAAGTATGATCAGCGGACTATGCTCGGTGTTTCTCTGCGTGAGCCTGGAACGACGACATCTGGAGTAGAACCAGAGTAACCGATATAGCCGTAAGTCTTTGACCTTTGATCTACGATAGACTTGTGGCAGGCTGTAACGACGGCAATACATTAAAAATTTAAAGAAAAAAACACCGTCAAAACGAATAGCATTAGGTCGAGGTTAGCATACTATTGAAGTCTACTACTACTACTACTAGCATTTACAGCCGTGTAACGTCGGCGTAAGAACCTGCAACAGCTGTATGGCTATGATCCCTAGCTTTGGCCATCTAGGAAAAGAACTCAATCTCAATCTTCAATCGGTTGAACCGATTTTCGCGCGAAGTAGTAAATCTGTTTCGCCGAAGTTAATTCTAAATAAAAAGTATTACATTATGCGTGTTACAAAAATATTTGTGTAAATTGAATCAAAAAGTAAAAGGAAAAATCTCAGGAAATATCTCGGACCTGAAAAGGGTCAAGGTATTAATTATAACGCCATGTATCGGAGATCACGAGAAGTTTAATTGTTCACAGAATCCATTACAATATCGAAGATGAAATTTATTAAGAGGTAAATGCTAAAATAACTAAATTAAAGTTCAAATTTGTTCTTCATATAAGCAAACTCATCCTCGCTGCACTTCTCAATTGTTTTGCAGTGCTCCAACAATTCATTTAACACTGAAATAGAAATTACAATTATTTTTTTATGTATTTTTATTGATTAAAAGAATTTTTTCTATATCGTCGCCGCGTTTATAGAAATAAAACGCACAGATAGTAACATTCACATCCGGATAAATTCATCTGTATTTATATTTCGTCCAATCGGCAATTGATTTTAGAAATTAAAACCAATCGATTAGCTACTCTGGCTACCGCTACCGGCCCGTTACACGATGGTGTTCCATTTGTCAGTTCGGGCGACTTGCTGATGGGGACCCAGATTCACGGTCTGTATACTCGTGTACATGGTCGTTTTAAAAATAAAAATCGTTGATGGTGACCCATTTTGATAGTTATTGAATCAAACAGATATCTTGTTAGTATTACTTATAAAAAAAATGACTAACTAAATCTTTCGTCTCATCTGAACTATGTACTATGTAATATACTCTTAAATGGCCAAATTGTAATGAGTAAAAATTTCATTCAAATGAATGTATGTATGTCATGAGTTTAAATAGAAAAATAAGAAGAAAGAACTTACATTGTTTATCACTGGTCGATAGGAACATGGCCAAGGCAGAAAACCTCTTCACTCTGCTCAGTCCTTTAAGATATGCTGTTATAGACTTTTCTTTGAACTTCTCCTTATCTTCATTGAGAAGTTGAAGTATTTCTGACAGGACGTCGCTTTCCAAGGCGTTATCGAAGATAGAGGGCACTTTACTTGGCTCAATTATCTGAAAAAAAAAAACCTATTTGTCTATTCTTGCAAATAATGTACATACATTACACCTTGTATGTTATACTATAAGCTTTCAAATGATGTTAGATAAACTAAGTACAGTCTGTACCTTATTCATCAAATAAATTGCTTTATTACCCCCTCAATCAACAATTAATCCTTAGAGTAAAAATTTAAGGTGCGGCGGACGAAGTTGCATGGCTTAATCATACTATAGTCGTAATTGCCTCACCATATACCTCAGATGCGGTTAACTATTTTCTTACATTTTATATAAGGCTATTTATAATTGACCTTGTCATTTTTCTACCACACTAATAAAATGAAATGGTAAATTCACATGGACAGCAACTACAATTACAGCACTACAATCATGTGATAACGGTATAGAAATCTGTCACCCCCTTTCTTCCACGGTATAGAATAGATAAACTTACGCTTAAATAGTTGCTTCTAGCTCCGCTTATTCCTTTTAGATACTTCCACTCAGCCATGAACTGCACACTATTAACTGGTGATACCATATCACGGGCATGCACATGCTTCTCCGTCGTAAACGCATCTGTGATCAGTTTCAACGATTCAGGACTCGTTAGTTTTGCATCTCCTTTTTCTTTCACTTTGTCTTTATCATCATTTGCTTCCATTAACTTATCGGTGATTCTGTTCGAATCATTATTATTGGTATCTCCTTGTGCCATATTGTCTTGTATTTCTATTATTTTCATGCGTGTTTGGGGCTTCTCAGGCGATGACTTCCCAAGTGGTATTTCTTGTATAGTGATAGATTTTAATGCTCTCTGAGAAAATAATACATAAAACATATACAAATCTTAGTCATCCATCTATTGCTCCCTAATTTTATACACATCTAAATAGGATCATTGTTTAGGAATTAACGCATTGAAAAAGATACACAGAGATAGGAATCTTGATTGCGTATGCGGCATTCATTGGTGTGGTCAGAGGTCTTAACATAATAACCACAATATCGGAGTGGATATAGAGGATCTTCCTCCGAATCAGGAGAGTTGTATTCAATTACTTATATGGAGGGCTTGTACACTAAAAATAAACTGTCATGTTGTACCCAAATGAGCTATGGTGAAAAATGGGTCGAAAGTAATAAAATGTCTAGATATTGGTTAAAAATGTGAAAACTTAATTAAATAAATTTGAATAGTTACTTGGAATTCTGTAATAAATCAAATTAAATGCAAACCCAAACAAACCACTGCACAACTTCAAGAAGATACTGTCAGTGCCTTCTGCATAGTCTCTTTCATCAATTTGAGAATACGTTTTTATCTCATTTTATTGTACAACAAAAGGTATAGTAATAATTTAATATTAATTAATTATCTGAACATCTAAGCATCCATAACTATTATTTACAATTCAGATGAACAATAAGATGTGCATGCATACCTTTGATCTCAAATGTGGAGGTTTCTTCACTAGTTTCATAACAGTTATAGCCTCTCCTTCACCGGTCTTCCATTTCTCCATTGCACTTAGTTCTTTTACCGGTTCATCGGAAATCTCAACAATCTTTGGCTGGACCTTGGGCTTCAATATATCTTTGAATAATTTTGGTTCCAATGTAGGTGTGGTTACCGGCGAAGACTTAGACTTTGACTGAAAATAAGAGAAGTCTGTGTATATTGATAAATAATTTACAATAAAGTCATAATTCGCTAATAACTTCTTAACTTCTAAGCGGTTTTCACCATCATTAGTAACATTCCACTAGGAAGATTTATATACTGGCATCGTTTCTGGTCAAAATTTTGACATTCTTGTCAGAACGCTTTGATGATATGCTTAGGTTTCCAAGAGTTTATTACCAATAAACAAGCCATTTCATGTAAATATACATACACCTTTCGTTCCCATTCGCGATTTTATCGCCTCCAGCTGCCGTCGGGCAGCTGAATTGTTAGGCTCCAGCTTCAGGACTTCGTTCAAATCATGAGAGGAAGCGCGGAGGGAACCGAGACGCTCCCTTGCGGTTGCTCTTCTCTGAAGCGCTTTCACGTATGTGGGATCGATCTTGAGAGCCTCCGTGCAGTCGGTTTCCGCTTGGTGAAGGCTGGTAAATGTATTGGAATATTACTAATCATAATTTAACATAATTAAACTAAACAATTAGGTTATTTAAGTGCGATTATTTTTTCATAACTAGTTGACGTTAACTTGATGTTTTAAAAGTGTTAAAGTGTGTTTTAAAGTGAATAGCTCCTTCGCATAGGATCATTGACTTGAAACTATTGTTGTTAAGGTGTTAAATAATAAAAAAAATCTACTACCCTAACTCATTAGGTATTTATTTGTTGCAAGTCTGAAAGATACCATAAACATCTCAAAGCCTCTGACTAATTTGTCAACAATCAATTAATTCAAGTAGCAGCCTGTGAATGATCACTGTTGGACTAAAGCCTCTATTTCAAATATTTGACAGGGTATCTTGAAACCGGGAAGAGACCGCAAAGCTGCTGCAGTGCGGGTTGGTGGACTGCAAATGTCCTCGAAATAATATTTTTTATTATTTCTCAGACATGCTGTTTTTTTCATTATTATCTTACGTATATGAAGTCTCGTTTTTTTTTTTAGATCCATGCAAGTGTCGCGAATCCCGGATGTCGACGCCGCTGAAAATTATTGTTGCAATTTTATGTATTAAATTCTCCAGATTCTTGGTGGACAAAGATAACATATTGAGTAAACCCACATGTTTGAGAAAAAAATATTTTTCGTAGACTTGTGAAGCTTGCTAACCTGCACTGCAACACTCAAAAGAAAGAGAAGGACTTAATCAGTAGCAGAATATTCATAGGCATCTTCTATATTTATTTGTTTTTTGGCTTTACCCTTGTTTTGTCAGGAATTGAATAATCATGCAGTGCTCGATTTTCTTTAACATTAGTATGTCAGTCATCTTTGACTAAGAATAACTGGCTAACTATTAATCTCTCCCTTACAAATTAAACCTGATACCGAGAAATAATTGAACACCCCTTGTAAGTAGCAAAACTACTTACTTATCTTTCTTGAGGTAGCACAAACCCCTGTTTGCATAATATATAGCATCATCCTTGACCAGTTCTATAGCTCTGTTGTAGCATGTTATAGCTTCATCCCACTTCTCTTGCTTCACAAATACATTGCCCTGATAAAAAATACACAAATATTAAAAAACTAGACCATACATATTGTTATAAGATTTTCAGGGCATCAGTTGGACGCATATTAAGCCTTTTTCCCAGTGGGTGACGAAGAGGAAGAATACAACTTTGAAAATTGTAAAGGATACCAACAGGTAGCAGGATAACCGACTCGAAAATCGCCAGCCCAAAATTAAGCTGATTAGACAGGCAGCAGAACTCGGTGTGTGAGGTGTCTGGTACTGCAATTGTCTTGTTGAGAGTGGTGATTATTGCAAATCCTCCCTATGGGAGAGGCCATGTCCTGCAGTAGAATATTTTCAGGCTGGTTAGGTAACTAAATGTTTTTATACTAAACATGACATTAGTCAATTTAGCAGTAAAAGAGCAAGAGCAACAATAATTGGTAGTATCAGATTACTTACCATGTTTATATTGCAAAGAAAAAGTCCCATAGAAGTAAAAAAGTATTATACTAACATTGAACCAAAGAAAACCCATACAAAAAAAATAAACAAAAGCTTCTTAAATAAATATGAGAAAATGTACACTTATAATATTGCCAGTATTTCTAATTAAAGTATTATAAAAATGGCTTCATCTAAGTGCCCATAAATTTGGACCCAAGAGAACTTAAACCTGTTCAAAAATAACAGAAACATTTTATACAGTGGAAGCAGCTTAACAAAATTTAATTTAACCTCATAGTTTACAGGCCCTTCAGGTCACTAAATATCAATTATAAAGTACAATAGTGTTATTTTTATTAATTTGATGTGAAAATTAAGCTAACAGTCCACTTGATGGTAAGTGGGTACTGCAGCCTATGGACACCTGCAAACACTTTCAATCAAAGAAGTTTACGGATGCAATGTCACCTCTGAGACGGAATGCCTCACCACCTGTAATTAAACTGACTCCATTCAAACCAGAACACAACAGTAATTGCACTGCAGTTTGGCCGCAGAAATGGGTAAGAGTGCAGTACCAACCAAAACAACTCCTAGGTAGAGAAGGAGCCTAATACCTATTGCAGATTAAAATATATTCATAAAAACAATTATGCCTACCCTCTCTTTCTCGTATTGCGCTTCTTCTCTTAGTTTCTCCTGTTTAGATTTTTGACTTTTCTTGCTATCCAAGGACACAGGCCCCACTTCTGCCATATCTACGTCCTCACATGCTTTTTTCTGGAAAAGTAAGAAATCAGTAGTCATGAACTGTAATAAAAAGAAGAAATAGGTATCATAAGTTTTATAGGATTATTTTTTTAAAAACATAAATAAAGTTACTTATTATATTTTTACTTGATGGCGAAAGTTTATAGCATAGCTGGAGGAATCTGACTTCGAGGTTTGATCTATCAACCATATGAATGTCCTTGTGCTAATGATGTCGGGAAACTAAGCCCTCCTCAGATTTTTGCCAAAAAGTGTAAGCAGACTGTCTCATCACTGCGCATTCTGTAGAGCGCTTGTCTCCATAAAAATATCTTAAATTTTAGATAAATATTCCCTCCTTTCCAAGCCATATGTAACTTTAAAGAATAATGGCAAGAGACTTGGCATGCCCGCCTTGGGAGAAGCAAAACCCTAATGAGAGATGCTACTTGTATAGACACATTGGCCCGCTTCTCTTATCTACTATATATAGTAATAGCAGGGCCAAGGAGGCATCAGAGACAGATCAATTGGGTAAGTGGTGCAAATATGAGACTATAAGGGATGCCTATGTATTTGTGCCATCTGTCGAAGACACTATTGGACCAATCCCATGCTGTGCATTCCTACAACTCATAGTAGCCACCAGTGACCAAAGAGTGGGTTCTTTTCTTGCTAAAAGGTTAAGTTTAACCATTCAGTGTGGAAATGCAGTCAGTGATTTAGGTACCACATTAAGGGGTAAAGAAAACATGTAAAACATGAATTATAATTGAAATATAGTTTACCAACAATCTTTAGTTGGTACAAAAATTATGTAAATCGCTACACAATTTACATAATTTTTGAAGAATTTTGAAACAAGAGTAAGGTGTACCCTAAATTACAGTAAATTTAGATTTTATCGAACATTTAAATTTGGTTTTCATTTTTAACATGATGCTTCAGAAAAACAAATTATACATACAACATCGAATTTATCCCACGCTCCGTAATCCGAAGAAGAGATCCTTTTTTCGAGCTTTTTCTTGATTTGTAGTGACTTTCCTCTCTTCGCCTTACTCCTTACTGGAGGTAGTACCTATCATAAAGTTTCATGGTTACGCATCTTTTCAATGAACAATGTCAAATTAAATACAAGAAATATTTTAAAACAAAAACTAAATGACAACATCGAACAAGAAACGAGACAGGAAATGCGTAAAGTATATTTTTCTAATTTTACAGTAAACTAAACGACAGTAGCGATAACATAAAACAGAAAACTAATGCCTAAGCACAAACAGATTGGAAATGATTTAAACCTGCGCGAAATCACCATTAAGCGCGGCTTCTTTACGTTTCATTTCCGCCTCCCAATTTTGTAAATCAGTGATGTATGTTTGGATCGTCTTGGCATTATCTCGAGCCCGTTTCTGAATCTCCAACGCTTTTTTCATTGTACTTAGGTAATAAAAAAAAGAATCCGTTTACCTGTACCTGAGCTGAAGTTAAATCAATAGACAAAATTTTCAATAGTTAAATGTCAACGTCAACCTCAAACAGTGGGTTGTAATGGCGCATGATTCGTTCAAAAATTAAACTATCTCTATAACAAAGAATGACAAAATTACAAATCAAACGATTTGTCATAAACAAGGCCGATTTTAATGTTATTAGATATTTAATTTAAAGTTGGATAGTAATTATTTAGAAAAACGAAAAAAAAACTACCAAATAAATAAAAAAACTTTTTTCAAATAATTGAAATGAAACTAATTTTACGGAATTTATCGCCTTTAATTTTAACTTTGTTACCCTTTTGAATGCTTCACAGTAGAGGCCCTGAATCTGTTGTTTTATTTAAACGAGTCTGGGTTAAATAAAACCGAAAGCTTTTATTTATAAATTTTGGCCCGATTTATGCAGACGGCGCTCATTGTATTAATGAGGTCATGCAGTGATATGATTAACTTTGATATATATTTATATATTACCGAATCAAAACTGTGGCTAAGACAAACAAGCTGGTGATTAGGTAGAGACAGATACTAGCGCACCGAAATTGAAGCGTACAAAACACTACACTATACACATGCTTCCCAGTTCTCGCTAACCGCGTTAAGATTTCGTTTTATAGCTTCAAAATGCGTATATATTATGCGTAAATGCACTAAATAGTAAAAAACCAACAAAATTCATGGAATCACATATAACGAGTAAGTAAGCCGAAATCATTATATTTTATTTAGTTTTATACGTTGTCATAACAAATATACATATGATAATTTGGGATACGTACAGAAAAGGACAATCGTATTCCTTCCTCGGCTGGAGGAATAAGGACACAAAACGCGCGAACATGAAGACATTCTTTCAGAAGCGAAGTTGAAGTTGAAGCTGACAGTGTTATGTCATGTAGTTGTTTGAAAACAACGTATTTGACGAGTTATTTAGATAAAATTTTAAGAAAAGTTACTTTAGTTAATTATCCATACAGCAAGAGTTGTTGATAGGCTTTTCCTAAGATATACAAAGAAAGTTAAAAAAAAAATCACTTTATTTTAGAATTAACATTTATTGTAAAAGTTTATTTTTTATATTTCATAATTTTCAACTGAGGGAAATCTGGAACCTACATTAAGCTGAATAAACTCATTACTTTGTTGGGCTTTTGCAGGCCAAACTCATTACTTTGCTCGGCTTAAAAAAATCTGCCTCTTTTTTTTCCGTGGGTGTCATAAGAGCTGACTCAGTGAAAACCCTAGCTAACCTGATGGCCATCTTTTGGAGTAAACTCGGAACGAAACGAAAAGTGGACTGCGAAAGTCCGTTTGACTAAGAGATGACATGTCTCATGAAAATTATTGATCGTACTAGATCACAGACACACACTGGATTACACTGGATTAATGTTTATATAATCCGTTTATATATTTCGGACATCGTAACGATAACATATCGATAACATACGTTTTGAAAAAAGAGCCTTCCATACAGAGAATCGAATTCGATTCTGAGGCAGATACTATTTATACCAGATAACCACTCGGCTCAAGCATAAAATCACATTCCGAGGTTCATCATCATCATCATCATTTTAGTCTGTCACAAGTCCACTGCTGAACATAAGCCTCCCCAAAAAATTGCCACGAAGCTCGGTCATGAGCCACCTGCATCTATCGACTTCCCGCAACACTGCGCAGGTCGTCACTCCATCTTGTGGGGGGTCGTCCTACACTGCGTTTGCCTGTACGCGGCTGCCACTCGAGAACCTTTTTTCCCCAACGGTTATCAGTTCTGCGAGCTATATGGCCAGCCCATTGCCACTTCAGCTTGTTGCTTTTACGGCTATGTCGGTTACCTTAGCTCTGCTGCGGAAATCATCGTTACAGATTCCATTCCGAGGTTTGTTTCGAAAATTTAGCATAGGTGATAAGAGCTGTAAAGATAAACCTCGGTGATCGATATGGCCTTTCAAGTTTTGTGAAGAGGATCTTGGCCACATTGTATTGAATGATGAAGAGAGATTTTCTGTGCACAGAACTAGCACAACGCATGCCACATGAATTTTTGGAAAAAAAAACAGTCTAGGTTGAATATTTGTTTTTCTTTGCTAACACGTGAGAGAAGTGAGATTTTTTTTTGGAAAGAACATCTGAATCGTCATGTGATGTATAACGTAATAAAAATATAAAACACCGAAATCTTTAGTCCCAAAACAAAAAATAATAATCGTATGGTGGGATTAGAAAAAAAAAGTCATTGGGAGTTACTTTCCCGTAATTAAACGGTCAGTGCTGATTTGTACATTTGACAGTTAGAAAAATTATATGAAAGTTAAAAACTCAGCGCCCAGTCTTATGCAATCGTAAAGGTGTTATTTACGTCCACGACGCTGTAAATCACATAACCTTATCGCCTTAAATAAATAACAAAAAAGGAAAGACTAATATTGGTCTTTAGATGAGAAGTATACCCTATTCACCTTTCTTTCACAAGTACAAACAGTAATACAAGGGTTTTTTTTTAAATTCTAAATCCGAAGAATTTTATGGGAACGGATTCTTTGTGTTACCAGAAATGTGGTAAAATGTTGTTGATAAGTATGGCAAGTGATTAAAGGCGTTATTTGACAGGCTTTTGCACACACCTAATGTAACTGTTTCATATGAAATAATTCGTTATAACAGCAAACAGATATATTAATCGTAAGCTCATAGCAGTAATAATAACTAAATTAGTTTATGTTTCATAAATCTGTTCGTGCGAAGCCGGCACGGTTCGATAGTTTATATTACAAAGTATAATGATGTAGGTAGATGAATTTTTGTTTGTGAGTATTATATGGTTTGTACAAATGCTTACGTAACTATTCTGTTTGATTAATTGTACTGTACAATTAATGAAACAGAATGGAATACATTTTTTTTGTGGGAAAGGGCAAATTAGCAAGCGGCTCACGCGGAAGTGATTACCATCGTCCACGTACATCTGCAACACCAGAGGAGCTGAAGGTGCGTTGCCGGCCTTTTAGGGTGATGGGAGGGAGGATGAGGTGGGGGATTGGGAAAGAGGAGGGAGACCTCCGGTTACCTCATTCACTGAACGAAACGCACGTCGTGGTACTACAGTTGAGCCGGCCCATTCGAGCAGTATTAGTTTGACTTGTATGTATATTCATATCAACTCACTGGAATGTTTTAATTACATTTTCGCCCACTTTCAGACCTTCGAACAATCTGGAATTTTGCACACTTTCTAAGAACCGATGATAATATAATAAGATGGTACTAGTAAGATCGGGCTAGTCTGATAATAGAACTGGAAGGTGGGTAACCGAACTCCTTAGTGACTACCAGTAAAGTTATCGAGTTTGGGCTCATTAAATTTTTCTTAAAGAGTTCTATTCTATACAATAGCGAAGACCCGATGAAAGGGGTTAGAGTAAATCATGTATATTAGATTTTAAGCCATGTTTTTATTTATGTACAGAAGTGTAAGTGTCCGGAACTTTCATAGCAATAAAGCGTGGCGATTTACAATCTTCAGTACTCGCAAGACGCTTTAAGAAGATGCTAATATTCATTACTGGTATTTCTTTATTCAAATACATTCAAAATAGATCTTATCCCTTCTGGAATACGAAAAAAAGGATCTTATTTTACGGCCATTTTTAATTGCCTCCATATTTTAATGTTTATATGAACGTGTACAAAACATCCGTTTGTTGTGTGATGTGTGCCACTAACGCAACAAACGTGAGGCAGCTTCTCATCGAACTTTATGCTAAGTTTCGTAGTTGCTCGTGACTGTCAGTGATTTATAGCGAACATGAAATAATCGTCAATTGAATAACGGTATTTCTTAAATTGGCTATGGGAAAATTGGAAATTATATATCGAGTGCACGCAAGTACGTAATTTAAATTTGCATTAAATTTTCATCCATCTTGTTTGTTGTTGTGATAGACGAGATCGGACGCTTGCTTTAAGTTATAAGGTGGCACGAGTGACATGGGTTCGATCCTCGGCGCTGATAACTTTAAAATATTTAAATGAAAATTCAAATGCTGAATTTATCACGTGGACAGCCGTAGAAGAAAACATCACATAAAATTATTATTTCGAGGACGCCTCCGCCTGTGGGGGTGGCACCGTCTTCTCTGTTGCTGCCATTAAATAGAAGTTTTCCGATTTAAATGCTATGGACACCCGGTATAATTACATTCCGTAAGGCATCTTATTCCCAGCACCTGTAGCCTTTATTATTGGAACTTGTTTGCGGGTGTCCATGGGTTGGAGGGTTACTCCTCATATCCTCATATCCATCATACTCCTATATCATACCATGAAGTGAACTTGATAGTAACTCTTATTTTATAAGAATAAAATGAAAAGTTCATGCATTTCTCTTGATTAAACAGAACGATGGGAATTAGCGAAAGAGGGAGTATATTTTTATATATGCTTCCTCTCGTCGCTCTCGAAGAATATTTTGATTAATATTTATTTACGGAACTGGATATGCAGTGCAAATAATAATAGTCTCTTTTTTTCGACAAGTGGGGAAAGACCCGAGGGCAGCGACCGGCTATGTCGGTATTTACAGTAAGTGCAAACCCTCTAAAAATCCTCGGATAAGGGATAAGTTGTTGTCCCGGTGACCTTAACGGCTTCTGAATTTTTGATTTTTGAGAGAAAGGCCCGCAAGTAAAATAAATAGAAGAGCAACGACACTGCTGGTGCTGTCTCGACGCTTTTCGTTGCGTCGCTGGCTGCTGCTGTGCTGTGCACTGACACCTGTTAACATAAGAGACTTCCGGCAACTACAGGGGGAACTCAAGGGTCCTCCTTAAGGAGGTACGAGACCTCCGCTTGGGTTACCGCTGAAGGGTGGAAATGGGTCAAATTTTACAACTCTGGAGGATGACCCAGAGAGGGTCTGGTACTGTAACCGTTTATACGTGGTAGAGCCAAGCGACGGTTTTTCCTGACGGGCCGGCTTGAACGGGTTGCTACCACGGCCTCGCACAGTACCGGCGAAAATAGAGGCATCTTATGCTTCTGCGTTTCGTTCGGTGAGTGAGGCAACCGGACGCCCTCTCCCCCTGCCCCTTTGCCCCTCTCCTCATCCTCCCTCGCACCCATCTCCCAAATACCCTTAATGGCCGGCTAAGCACTTGCAGCACCTCTGGCGTTTCAGATGTTCATGGGCGACGGTAATCACTTACCATCAGGTGAATCGCTTGCTCGTTGGCCGCCTATCCCATAAAAAAAAACTTTCTGAAAATGGTAGAGACACGACGAAGCGAGATGCAGAATGTAGCGAATAAAAGTACTTGCATATCGCAGTTAATTTTGGGGTAACGAGGTTTGGAGTTCTAGGTGAAGAATAATTAGTCATTTCTCAAATTCATCAACTAAAATATGTCCCTGTTTGTCTCTTACGTTTATGTATATTGTATATTAAAAAGTGTCTGACGAATCAAAATTTACGCGTAATAATGTTAAGTGGCTTAAGGTGTCTTACGGTTAAATCGGATGATGGAGTACTATTCATCTATTCTAAAATAACATAGATGAAGAGTCTTCAGTTGTCTCTCGATTATCTCTAAATCGAATCAAGGTAAAAATAAAATCGATGCTTGATTACGTAATTACAATTAGTTGTATTCATATCGATAATTGGCTTTTTGTACGAAATAAACATAAAGTATTAAAGAAAGAGTATGGGTTCAGATAATACTGTAAAAACTGTTAATACTGAGCACAATATCAACGGAATTGAAAATAAAAATCCATTTAACTCAAGCAACTCCTTGGGCTTGTCTTTCAAACGTATATTCGTAATTAGTGTACTAACACGAAAAATTATTAATAATGTTAGGATCTTGTTAACCTTTTTGCAAATTCACCTTCGGACGAACGTGATTTTATAAATATTGCAAAAATAAATGTGCAATTACGTTTCAAGGACATCGGTCCACTTTTACGAAAATTGAAGTTAGTAATTTCGAGTTTATTAAGATCTACTCTAGTAAGTCTTCGCAAATCTTATGGCACGTTCGAAAAGTTTATTTCGTAAGCGAGCGTGTTGTTTGTAAGAACTGACATTTGTTGTTGATTTTTCGACGAGACTTTTTTGGCGTGTATGCATAAAAAAAAAATTAAAAACCTCGTGAAAGAATTTCTCTCCTTAGTAATAGTTAAATTATTACATCTATAAAAAATATATGACTTACTGCGAGGTCGCTTTCGTTTTAGTTTCATAGAGCGCGAGTGACCTGGGTTCGATCCCCGATGACCGGCACCATTAAAACTGTTAATCGCAATTTTAAGTACTGTATTTACCACGCGCTCGGCAGTGAAGGAAAACATCGCGAGAAAACCTGCATGTCTGATAATAAAATATATTATGTCGAGGACATGTGAAGCTCGCCAACCCGCACTGGAGCAGCGTGACAGGACCTTCCCGGCTCTAAAAACTGTCTCAGATATTTGAGAAAGCCATTGTCCAGCAGTGGGTACTCACAGGATGCTACTTTTAGTTGTCAAAAACAAGCGGACGTCACTCCCGACGTATATATATGTTGTTTAATCTATAGGTGTAGGATTAGGAAGTAGGCAGTGATTACTACATTAGCCTATTTTAGTCCACTGGTGAACATGGACCTCTCCAAGAACGCGTCAACCAAAGCCGATATTAATTTCTTGGATGGCTAGCCCATACTCTACGCGCTGGGCAAGCGGTTTGGTGCTGGTACTCTGACACTGGTGGTGTTACTCCTCATCACTATGGGGATCCACTCATCGTGGGATTTGGTTTCGGCAAGTTCGGATTTTTCACCATCATTCGTTCACCGGAGCTTCGTGTGTTGACTAGCAGGGTGCATCGCGTGAAGGGGTCCCCACCGGCATTTGAAGAAAGAGATGCTATTATAGGCTTCCGACACCCACTTTACGCCCTTCCGGAAAATGGAACGGGATGGGTGACGTGCCTTGTCGTCTTCACACCTGGTGATTGCCATGCCACTTACGAGGAGGTTTTTCCCTGAGTGATATCTTACGGCATTCACCGGTTTCTTTTTGCCTTTTTTAGATTGTCTCTTAAATGTATACCTTTCCTGCGTACGAGTTTCTAATTAACAGAAAATATTGAACTATTGAATATAAATATTGAAATATTTTTCCTTAATGTCGTTGACTTGTATCTCTGTAATAGTATGTACGTGTATATGTATTTCATATATTCATATTATGTATATTTTTTGTATTTATTTTATTTGCATATTATGTGTATGTATTATATTATGTTCACTTTACTTTATATTATGTGTACACCCGAAACCGATACTTATCATATTTCCTTTTTCTTTCTGGGTTGCCTGGAAGAAATCGCTTCTTAGCGATAAGGCCGCCTATTGTACTTTCTGTTTTTTGTTTCCTTAAATAATCTTTGTATGTTAAATCTGTGTGTGTGCAATAAAGTATATTTCATTCATTCATTTCATTCATTCATTCATTCATTGAACCCAAATACCAAAGACCCAGTGATGGGGAGGAAAGAACTACAGCGAGGGTATCAGCACTAAGTTTCAGCACTAAGTTCACCAATATAATAATCATATTAAGACCATGAAGTGTATTTTTTTTAAAGCTACCAGTGCTATTTAAGCATTAAAAATCTCTCAAAACCGTAAACCTACTGCCTAGACTAGGCAGTCCACACACATATTAAAAGCTTAGTTTACAAATCACACTTGTACCATAAAAAGAAAAAGAAAATAAAAATCGAACAAGTGCTTTTTTAACTAAACTTTCATAGTGCGTGTGAAGTTGTTTTCCTCGGTGTTTAGAAGAAAAAATTGTTTTCATTTCCGATGTAGTCATAAACGAAACTTTTAACATTAACAAGCTTTCTATGTTAAAAGTTAATTTAGCTACGCAAATGCTCCGCTTTAAACCTCTTTATACAAACTGGGCGGATTCGGGATGTGCTGAATATGAGCATTGAATGTCTGTCTGTCAATTACAGATGTAGTGTGACAAATAGTGGTAAGTTACGAGCATACTTTCCAAAAGTTGAAGCATGTCTATGGGCGTGTCGTATTCTTTAATCCTTTTGTACTGAATGTTGTGAATGTAAGCTTCGAATGCAGACAGTACTTATTTATTGTGCTCTTACGTCATCTTTTCCAAAATAACGTTATTAAAGTCTCGGTTCAGGGGCTCACAAGATGTGGTTGGCACACATGCCAGTTCACGTCAGTCAGAGAATGTATTTCGTGATTAGCCAGTGAGTGGTATTTATACATATTTCCCTTTAGCTAAAATTATATTTAGTAATATATCTAAAGTAAAACCTGACATGTCTCGAGACTAGATGTTTATTATTTTGGTATCTCGCAAGTCATCTGTCATTTCTCCAACCGCCTGGTCAACGAACTGCGTCTATTTGTCACCGCGAAGGTAACTAATGGTCACCGTTAGAACGGTCGCCCGCCAGTTATACTAGTGGTCAGGAGTTGCGTGATATTATCTAAGATACCATCATGCAAGTTAGTAGCTACGATACTGTAACGGGATAACTTGTATAATTTGTACCACACGTATTCGTACAGTAATTCTTTAATTATTAGAAGAATTAAAAACAAAATCAAGACATTTAATCTCTTTAAGAAGTAAGACTAAACTATTTTTTTTTATATTCTTTTAACGTAACGTAACTTATGTACAATAACGTGGTAAACCCAAGCGGCGGCTTTTACTGCAGCTCGAACGGGCCGGCTCGACCACGTTAGTACCATGGCGTCGTTTGGAGAGTGAGGTAACCAGAGACCCACTTTGCCCTTCGTCATCATTCCCCCCATCCCGCAAATAACCTTAAAGACCGACAACCTAACTGTAGCTCCTCTGGTGTTGCAGATGTACGTGGGCAACGGTAAATACATATCACCAGGTGGGACGATTGCCTCCTTTCCCATGATAATATTTTTAAAAGTCTTGTTGAGGTTTTAAATATAGCCTACTCAATATGTATTTATTCTTGTGCGAAGACATTATCGCACGAATGTGCTTTTAAACGAGTTAAAAATGAGTAGATTTTTCAATCTTCGTATGTTAATCGATTGCTCGGACATTTCTGAATTGATTTGTGGGAATCTTTTTTTAATTATAAAGGATATACTAACAGTGAGGTTCCTTGTAAAATCGTTAAAGATTTGACATTTGACATTTGACATTGGGTTTATATATTTTTTACACTCATAGATACTCGCACTATTTAACTTAATTTCGACACTATTATTGAATGCCAGTAACATTGAGATTGATAGACATTAAGATACGACGAATAAGATAGACATATTCGGTCTTAATTTAAGCAAGAATTATTATAAAAGAAAACTCGATTGCGTATCTTTTTATTTTTTCTTTCTTTTTTAATTCACATGCGCCATTATATTTAACTACTATATGCCACTATGCCAATACTACAATGAAGACGAATCTGACACCTCATAAGATGAAATCCATCAAACCGTTTAGGCTACAGAGCGTGACAAAGAACTAGAAAAACTAGAAAAACTTTACTCTCCTGGGGCAGTCGGGTAAAGAAATTTTACAAGTTTCTAAATATATCTGCATTATGCTTAATATTTTATTAATATCGGCTGTGCTAGGTTGCAAATTTCATCCAACAGAATTATTAATTGAGATAAAATGTATCCTATATCCCATTCAAGAACATAATCTGGATCTTTAAAATTATCATATCCTTGTGATCCCAACGGTTGTAAGTTCTGCGAACTATGTGGCCGGTCCATTGCTACATGTGTTACATACCGATAATTTTATTGAATTATATTAATAGTATTTATTTTAATTAAATTTTATTAGGTATTGTTGACAGATAGTAAAATCTCATCATCGCTTACATACTTTACAGAAAATCAGTATAATTCTGGTATGCGATAAAACTGTACACAACTTACAATAATAATAAAGATATGAATACACACGGCACAGTGAGCCATTGAATATTAAAATTTGCATATTTCAGGAAAATTATAAATATTAGTTGTCAAAATATATTCACAACTGTTTGAAAAATAAGTAAAGCAGCAGCTTGAAAACATTTCACTGACAAATCAATCAAAACCTCCTTTCAATACGACTGGTATACAAATATAATGACAATAAATAATAATTCTTAAAACAAAATCCGAAAAGAAGGACGTAGCGAATTTAAAACTTCACAAATAGGATTACTCGCTAAGTCACTGTAATAGATAAATAATTGAATAAATAACATTAATTCCATCCCATTGCCATTCTAGTGTATATTAGCGTAGAGACGTCATTATCATTTTTTAACTTATTTTCTACATACGGTAGCTCAGTAGAGGCGTGGTAACTGTGAGGTCAGGGCGCGCTTTACTTGCTTACTTTAACAGCCCGTAAACTGACCTCTGCAGGACACAGGCCTCTCCCATAAGGAGAATTTTCCATAATCGCCACGCTCGGCGAGCGGATTGGCGATCTGCGATCTCCATCATACAACTCGCACCTTAGATGCTGCCGACCGTCATTAGCCTGGCAATTATGACTTCCAAGGCTTTACCCTCAGTAGTCTGCTGCTGCCTGTCATGGGTCTGTTTATTCTTGGTCTGGTATTCTTCTAAATGGTTATCCCGCCATCTGTCGGAGGTCATTGCGACATACAAGGCTTTTACCTCAGTAGTCTGCTGCTGCCTGTCATGGGTCTGTTAATTTTTGGTCTGGTATTCTTCTAAATGGTTATCCCGTCATCTGTCGCTTTTCCCTTAATCTCCTCTTCCGAAATCCACGGGGGGCTCGGTTTATTTTCAATATGACAGATCCGAATCTTTCCGTGTGGCTGTCGGAAGTAAACTTTCTGACCATGGGTGTCGTAAAAGACTACTAATGGTAAAAAAAGTCTAACATCTGTACGATACTACCGTGTGGCGGCGGTATTAGAGAATCTGCCATCCCGTTTCGTCCCGTGGGTACCCACCCGGGTGACGTGGTTCTAACGCAGCAAATACAGCTCTCAATATCAATGAATAACGAACGCAATGTGCGTTTTTGGCTTAATCGCTGTCGTAATTGAAACTTCGACTTGAAGAATGAACCCCGTGGAAGAACTTTGATTACATAAATATATTTTATCTAAAAAAAAAATAGATCGGCAATTTCATACTTTAACCCCTTATATTATCTATATAATTTTTACCATCACTTAGTTAATTGCACTTAATTATACACTAGTTATTGTTGTTCGCTTATCAGATCATTCGCGAAAAGATGAAAACAATGAATCATCACATACCTATATTTTGATAGAATATACACGTACCTGTCACTTAAAATTACTACTGACACAAATAATGTTTCGCCGTGTAGTACGCGACATAAGCGATAGCGGAACTCATTCGTGAAGACATTTTTTCAAAGCGCAAAACGGTACGACTACATGTCCCACAGCATAATCTCGCTGCTGTACTTTGACGCCGACACTACAAACTGACGGCGGACTGTTGGTGTTTTATTTTTATCTTTATCAGTCTATAATCAGTCCACTGTTCGATATAGTTAGTGTTTGCCGTAAATGTTAGGCATGGCAGGCGGGTAGTCGATAGCGGTACCAGACCACGTTTTGGGATATAACTACTCTTTGTACCATAGACCATAGACGCTGCCCGTCACCGGTGTCGCTAAGATCTGTCATATTTGATGTGGTTGTAGCGCCATCTGTCGGAAGTCACGTGATATGACATAGCGGAAAAGGAGGAGTGGCAGATTCTCATACGCCGCCACTATACAGCGCGACAATGTTAATACACTCGTTATATAAGATAAATATACAAATGAATAGTACGGTTTGGTACACTGTAAATCGGGCTTGCAATTGACAACTGTCACTCTGAAACGATTATCACATAATACTCTTAGAGAATTTGATGACGCTAACAACAATTCTGTCGAAATAATTTATGACACTGAAACTCGTTCATCATCATCATCATCATCATTTCAGCCTATCAGAAGTCCACTGCTGAACATAGGCCTCCCCCAAAGATTGCCACGAAGCTCGGTCCTGAGCCACCTGCATCCATCGACTTCCCGCAACACTGCGCAGGTCGTCACTCCATCTTGTGGGGGGTAGTCCTACACTGCGTTTGCTCGTTCGTGTCAGTGAAAATATAAGAAATAGTTATTGACGTATAGCTACTCGTATGTCAGATAGAAATATATTTTTTGATGTAAGATAATTACCAAATACTGCTATAACTTAAGCCCACAATTACTATGTGACTAAAATAACCTTACTCGACATCGTGGTCACGAAATATCCGTCGATAGGTTCGGGTTAGTTGTGATAAATTGAAAGTAGTCTACGGCATAAGTTCATTAGTGATTCTTAAGTGTAGAATCGGTTAAATGGTTGTTTTCATTATATTACTTTAACCTTAAAAATAATTACCCCCGGCGTAGTTCATTGTCGAATTGTAACCCTCAATGCTAATGTATGGTGAAGGTGTTTTGCATGAAGTATTAAAAAAAAAATCAAATGGCATGTAGCAGACAATAAGTATTTATTAACCATATGCAGTTACTCGCGACTCCGTCTGTAAATTACTTCATATTTAGTTTTATTTATAATTCTCTGTTATTCGAAATACGTATTCATGACGTATTTTTAATAAAAAAAAATTGTGATATCCCACAATGGAATGAAGCTGTAAAATTTCAAGTTTGTAAAGTTCCTATGATTTTGTGCCTGTCTTCGCGGGTCTTTATTGTTTAAATATTAAAAATTAAATAAGCTTTTAGACAGATTAATAAGATATACCATGTGCCTTACCCATTCATCCCGCGTGTGTTGTAAGGGTCGACTAAGCTAATTATTACTCACTGGATCAACAGAAAAACACTAAAATATTAATAAATGATCAAATTTTTTTTTTTAATACCATGAATTATATATTTAATATCTCATAAAATTACAGCCCGTAACTAGCGCACTGCTGGGCAAAGGCCTTCTGTTAATTCTCGTGAAGGTTTCCGTGGAGGAAAATATACTATTAATCTTCAGTCATACAGGTTTCTTTACAATGTTTTACTTCTTCGTATAAAACGTGTTCAAGTTGGTACTGAAAATTTTAACAAACAATTTTAGTGATGCCGGTGCCAGAAAAGTAACACAGGTCACTTACCCACTACGAAATAAAAGCATGTGCTCTGATAATTGAGGTACCACGATCTCACTAATAAATGATCGTTTGGCTTTGAGATTAGGGTAAGCATTGTTTTTAAAAAAAAATCACCTGCACACGTGCCCATGCACAAACCCTCTGACCTTCAGACAGTTAAATCTAAAATCTAAAAGTCATAAACTGAGCACCAGCGCAAACGAATCTCCTCACGACGAAATTATTAGGTGGTAGGCTCCTTCTCTTCCTAGGATTCATCTGGGTACCCCCAGCCTCGTACCTGCCAATCAGCAGTGCTACCGTTGATGTGTTCTGGTTTAAAATTACAGGCTATTCGGCATTCCAAGCCTTGAATTCAAGCTGTTTGCTAGTTTCCATCAGCTTCATTACCCACTTACCGTAAGATTGACAGTTAGCTCATTTGTCACTCCAATCCTATAAAAATAATCCGAAAAAATATTACCTTAATTTATTATGAATAGCTGAATTACCTATTTCATCGAGCATTCAATCAATTAAAAGAATTTCATTAGCTTGTCACGGAAAGCGCCGTGTAAAGAGCGCAATGAAGGAATTCTTATAATTATTAAAAAAAAAATAGCAGTCCGTTCGGCAATAGGTCTTTGGCCTGATAATAAAAGATCCAATAAAGACGGCGCCCACATTACCATTCGAGTGTTTTTTACAAGTAGGTGTACCTATTAGGAACTAAACGGTTTTAAAATTACTTGCCATTTATCGAATGTGGGTAATTTGTTGCTTTTATCTAATTAAATATATCTATCGAGATATAAAACATATTTTACACAATCAGTATAGTGAATGTATGAACCTACCAACCCCTTTCTTGCCCCGGATGTCGTAAGAGACCAAGGAATATCCCTAAGGAAAGGTTCCTATAAATGGCATTTCCATCTTTGGGAGCAAACTCATCGATGTCATCACACACCACATTCTATTTCCCGGAGAAACCTTGAATATTCCCCAGCTGAACATGGATACTGCAGAGGCCTACTGCCCCTTTCCTCATTTTCTCCTCTCCAAATATCCTTAAAGGCCAGCAACGTACCTGCAGCTCCTCTGATGATGCAGATGGACGCGTGCGTCGGTGATCATTTACCATCAGGTGAGCCGCTAGCTCGTTATCTCCCTTTCCCATTAAAAAGGTGTCGATAATCGCGACGCATGGCTGATGTAATGACAATTAAAGTGCTGGGACCTGAAAGGCCGCAACTTCTTCTTCTTTTAGCACGGCTCTATCATTGAAGGTTAGCACACTGATTTGTGCTGCAGCAAATAACAACATCCGATTTATGTTTGTTAATAAGTTGAATAGTCCTAGTTCACGATCACCCGACCTGGCGGTTTTTCTGCCAAAAGACTGGTGAACAAATTCCACATCATCAGTACTATAAGTCAAACTTGGCTGGTAGAGCCAAGAATAGGCCGGCTTGACCAGGTTTATGCCACGACCTCGCAGAATACCGGCGTGAAGTAGAGGCATCTTGTGCTTCTGCGTTTCTTTCGGTGAGTGAGGTAACCGGAAGCCCATTCCCCTTCCCCTACCCGTCCCCCTCCTAATCCTACCTCCCATCTCCCAAATACCCTTAAAGGCCGGCAACGCACTTGCAACTCCTTTGGTGTTGCAGATGTAAGTCGGCGACGGTAAGATGTTTGCCGCCTTTGCCATAAAAAAAAGTCAATTGCTTAATTAATGGACATAGGCTGTCAGATTAAGAGATGGAATGCCATAGTTACCACGCTGTCGGTTTGCGATACCTGAAGCGCGAATGTTTGACGCGGCTGTCTAATACGGGTTTAAGGAAGAACATGCCATCTCTATCTCTTACAACAGACAGGTGATGGGGAGCAGCATCACCAGTGCGAGGGTCCTTCTTCACTTCTTCGTGGTAAACGAAGTAACTCAAATCTAGAAAAAAAAAACAAATAAACCTGCAGTTAACTTGTAATAAATGGGTAATTAACTTTTTCTTAACGATAACGTTTTTGAATCATATGATTTTTTTTAAATCCGATAACTAGTTATAGAATTTGTTAAAGTTTATTTTGAGTAACTGAAAGCCTGACCAATCGAGCAGGTGTTACCGTACGGTACTTTAAGTTTTTGTATTTTAGTACTTCATTCAAGTATAAATATTTATTTGCTTATTTCTGCATCAAGTAATTTTCTTCGAACCTTCTGTAAATGTCATAATCCGGTATCCACAGCGTGACATCACTTAAAAGGATCTGAAACTAGTTAATTCCTCATTCAACTTAAATGTTATTTTTGTCTTTGTCACTTTAACAAAAGGTTAAAAAAGATTACTTGCTTTTACTTCGTTACATTGCACTTTAATCGCGTTGTTTTTGTTATTATGTATATTGAGTAGTAAGTAATTAAAAAGGATACGACGTTTCTATATTGTCAGTTAATTATATTAATACATATAATTCAATACAAATTTAATAAAAAAAACGTTACCTTCCGCTGTCGGAATTTCTCCTGTGTCGCGGAGGCAGTTTACATACATGAATTGCACATGGACAAATACCCAGACCGGGAACTATTATCTGTAGTCCATACAAATACTAGTCCCGTGCGGGAATCGACCCGCGACCCACAGCGCCGCAGCTAAGCGCTTAGCCACTACGCCACCGAGCCGTCCATAATTTGTTTATTTCGTAAATTACTAGCTGTATAGGGATTATCTCTCAACTGTATGTTGAGAGATAATTCCTTTATTATTGATGTCCTCCTGGTCGATATCGACTACGGCGTCAACTTTCGAATACTATTGGCAGTTTTCAACTGTGCAGGAGATATTACAGTGCTTTAAGTGTTCATTTGTCTTTACCTTCCCTAATCCAATGTAACGTTTATGCGATAAGGACTAAGGAAAGGTCAGATGCAGCATCAAAGGCATGAAGCGCAATTCAACACAACCGGACCCGAAAGTTAAATGTTTATTTTATTTGTACAAATATTTATTGTTTAATTGTGATCTCGGAGTAGAAGAATATGATAAACGTGAACATGGAAACATGACGCGGGCGTCGTAATAATCCAGTAAGGGAAATACCAAAAATTTTTTTAGCTTTCAACGTTACTTTTTTGCATTTGCGCATATCCTTGCGTCTGGGGATATTATTTCCTGCTCAAATGTCAACTAGTAATCGAAAGATGCCCTGTGTTGTGGTGTGTGTGTGGTTGGCATCCGCAAGAAGGATATCACCATCATTTTTAATACTACATTTGCTATTAATTAACAATTTTCATCTTTAATCACCACTTATAGATAAGTGGAAGGATTTGCGGTAAAAGACAGGCCTGATAAACAAGCTCGGTGTTTGCAAATCCAAATAGCTTAGTCGCTGCGGCCCATTACACGTCAGGAAAAACAAAAAGAAATTGAGATGTTTATTCCGTAATCTGTCGAATGTTATAATATTTTTTTGGCATTTCCCTAAGTTGAGTTTTGCTATACCCACGGGACCATATGGAGCACCACGTGGCGTCAGCATGAGACAATTTATTAGCATTATAATATGCTAGAGAATAAACATTAAAAAGTAAGGAAATGTTAGTGATTTATTAACTGAACCCGTTGAATACTATTGTATCCTAAGTAATAAATTTCACCACATTGAGATATGTGGCTGATAAAAAGGATTCTTTTAAAAAATAACTTTACTTTAACATATTCTTATTTCTAAATTAATTTGAAATTATAATTATTAATCTATGGTGTGACTTATTCCAAAAAATAAATAAGTAAAATAAAAGTTCAAACATTTGAAGTTTCTGAAAAAAAAATATAAGAAAATCTGTGAATTGTTTTCTTTTATTCTTGCCTTTCTCTTCTTTTTTGTTAACTGTAATCATATTTTATATCACCAATAAAAGATAACTAATTAGTAACCTCAAAGATTCATATTTGATTACGTTCAGTTGCCATAGCTTTATTAATAAACCTATTCACGCGAATTAGGTTTTCAAGGCATTTGCAATCCTCATCTGACTCAGCGATGATGAAATGCAACATGCTGTGTAATAAACGAGATGCATTTAGGGGCCCTTAATCATGTTCGAAGCAAATATTGACAAGATTTCACTTAGCATGCAGCCGCAATGCCAACGTATCAATTAAGAATGTTAGTTCTGCTTATGCATTAAAACCAACAAATTTACATGTACTATAAATGTGGCCATATGTAAGGATGCGAACTTTACTATTATATGAAACATTTTTGTTTATATAAACGATTTTTACTTCCATATTTATTTTACAATTCCTATTCTTTTGCTTTTCTGGCTATGATGAACGGTTAGGAGACACTAAGTCGGCGATAAGCTCACTTAATCAAACAACCCCGTTGTCCCAAAAAAAAACTCATTTTATTTTTATTATCATTAACTTGTTTTGTATCGAGAAGAGACAAAGGGAGAAGTTGTGAATGACAGGGACTCATTCACATTATAGACTGATATATTTCTGATATTGTTGAGTTTTATGCACTGTTCGGTTATCTGGAAGAAATTCCTATATAGAATAATATTTAATTTTATTAGTGTGCAAAAAAGTGCATTTATATTCTATCGCTTTTCATATACCGTATGAATATCAGATAGACGAATACTGTCATAATATCGTGATATTAGAGAATCGGTATCGATGATACAAGAGAAATTAGAGAAGAGGACTTCCAGTCATTAAATATTTCCTACACATATAGAACAACATGATTCTTTTTCTGAATTTATTAAAACATTTACTTAAGAGACGTGCTATAGGTAACAAGGTTATTTATTTACTTGTTGGCACCCTTCTTCATCAGTCTATCCAAGTCCAATGCTAAACATCTATCAAGCCTCTCCAAGATAGATACATCTTTCGAACGGTTAGGCAGTTCTCATCACGATTGTCAGACGAGTTGGTGAGCGCTGTAACGGTACCCTTCCACTTGTGATGCTGCCATTCATCACTAGTCTAAGACCATTGCCTTCGGAAAATTCTGATTCGCCGAAACCTTCTTTGTTAGCTAGAGGAGGGCATCACGTGCAACTGAGGATGGTAATTGAATAGGAAATTAATTTAATTTGAAAAGATGTTAATTATATTACGTATGCTAACTGCCGGGTGTTTGCTGTCACTGTTTTAAGTAGTCAATAATTATAAGTACAAGCGCTTTAATTTGATTATTGATTATACAGCTTTTAATTATAATGTATTCTACAAAATATGATAATGTGTGCGTATTGTTTTGACAAGTAGATTATAGTATTAAAGGTATTTCAATATACTATATTTAATAAGGCAGAATCGTAAATGTCAACGATCATTAATTATCATAATAACTATATTATTGTTGGCAACACTACGACTACCACACCTACAGAGATGCATGAAAGTCACAAACACGACATATGAAAATTAAATCGTTGTAGTAATTTTGAAACGTTTAAACCTTCACGGTTTTAAATGTGAAAAGGTACATTCCTTGCACTGATAACTTTTGTTTTAACGGTATTTATTAGTATTTTAAAAGGTAAAGTTTATAATTATATTGTTTATTTGAAAAGGTAATGTTTTTTTGTGGGTTTTGTTCTAAGGTAGAAGACGGCACGCTGCTCCAATGCGGGTTGGGAGAATTCACATGCAGTTGAATTTTAAATTTTTTCTAAGAGATATATATATATAGAGGGAGAGTTTTCTTAGGAAGTTTTTCTCACCGTCGGCTACGTGCATCAAAACTTAAAATATTTTTGTTGCGCCGATAACGGGGATATTACTGTTAAAGGATTGTACTGCTTGTTTCTTTAGTAACTTTTTCGAGCAGACCTGCAACTGGAGAATAGTTACCAAATGCTAATTTTCGCGTGTTCAATTAAAAAATAAAAGCATCATACATATTTGCAATACGTTCTTTATTAATCTAAAATAATATGCACATAAATACCCAAATATAAATTAATATATACATTAAACAAAAATACAAAAATAATACCAAAAATTCAGATTGCTCATGACATGTAGGGGTCGTTGACTCTTTTCTTAAAAACAGAAATAGTTTTTCAGTTACGTTTACTACGTACGTGGGAGAGAATTCCACAATCTAACCACATGAACAGAGTATGAGTGGGAATACACAGAGCTTTTATGATTTATCTTAAATTTAATATAAATGTTTTCTGTAATATCGAGCGCCCGGCCCTCTAAGCTGCGATGGCGTATGTACTTGTATCATATTTTCTATCCATTGTATATTTGAAAATAAAATCTTATTTATTGATTTTGTCTTGTTTAATTTTTTTCTTTTTATATTCCCGAGGTTAAAAACTCCATAAAATCCGTAAATAATAGTTTAATTTCAACTAAATTGTATGGTTTATAGAAGTGTTTTTTTTTTTATTTTAATTTATTTACACGTGTAAATTCAAATTGAAAAATAAGAAAGCTAACGCTGTTATTATCATAATGTTTATTGTTTATTAAGAATAGTAACATTACGATAATTAGTTATTGAGTCTTGCTCATAACGTGTATGAATTACGATAAAAGAGTACGTACACGTATGAAGTTCAATTGAAAAAAAAAATAGGAAATCACACCATAATTTGTTCACAATCATTTTATTAATATTTTTCTGTAAAATGCAACAATGAGATTATACTCTGCATTGGCAATGGCTTGTCACGAATCTCATCCTAACTAAAAATATAACTCACGGTCCATATCACCGACATACGAGTATGTTCATTAAGGTAACCAATTCTTTTCAATTAAAATGTTTTATAAATCTCATATACGGAGCCATTTGTACTTGGGATCTATGCGTGCATCTCGGCAAGATTATTTTTGCGGTCACTCGAACGAGAGACTTACAAATAATTTCACTTAAATTGCCACTAGTTAGTTGACGCGTGAAGTTACGACGACAGCAAAATAAAGTTGGTGAAAAAAGCTGAGCACGTATTTTTAGATGACTTTAGAGTTGGTATAAAAAGCTTTAGTTGGTCCATAAAAGCACAGTACGGGTTGACCCCTCTTTGTAGAACCATACGAACACAACAGGTCTACACGGATACAATGAATTTGGTAATCCTATATAGATCTTTAAAGCGGAAGTAGTGATTAATGACGTGACGCACAGTGGTCTATGGGAAGAGTTGTGCAACTTAACAGCTTTCGGCAGTTTTACGACTAAGTAGGGATTCATCAAACATCAAACAATTCTCTAGGAATTATGTTGGAGTTTTCGTGTCCTTAAAAGGGCTTTGTTTATTTAGTACTTTTTGTTCTAATTATACAACAAAATTTTTATAATGTAATTGTGGGTTTGATAGCAAACGTTTGTTTTCTTATTTTTTGGGTGACCGCGTATGATTGGGATTGCTTAGATGTGGATTCTAAGTTCGAATCCTAGCCGAAGCTAATATTTGTGGAAGAACATAAAATAATAGTTTAGTGTTATATTGTGTCCCGCACTGCATCCTTTCCTCCGATTTTATCTCATGTGCGTTCCATCGTTTATGGGAAGATATAGACTAGACTATGTATTTGTCGGTATACATGCGGTACTATAATATCTCCTGCGCAGTTTACAACTGCTCTGCAATAGTGACCGGAAGTCATCGCCATGGTTGAAATCGGAAAGGACAATTCGTTTTTAGTTTGATTTTGTGATTTTAAAACTTTTATTAACTTTGATAGCTCTGTTATAATATAAATCTTAAGCATCTATGTAAAATATAATGTAACGGATAAATTAAAAAATCAAAAGTCTAACCATTGTGTCATACTATTCTGTACTTTATTAAAAATAATTTAACGTTCATTGTAAATAAAGACACAAAGGGATTTTAATAATTTATGTTCTTGATTTTATAATATTTAGTAAAGTAATATTTTTTTTCCAGGTGTACATAGCCGCTATAATAGCGGTATGCAGTGCAGATAAACTAGACCTAACGTACCTACCACCACCTTCTGCTAATACAGCAGGGGGTATTTCAGGAGACATACAAACTCCATTCGTACGGGATTCTTTCAACACAGGTCGTAGTGGATTACCTAATGGTGCTTTTGACAATGACTTTGATGGGGTTGTTGTTGACGCAGCCCCTGGTACTAGAGCTACAAGCGCTGGTGATACAGGATTAGGGGCTTCTAGAGTTACTTACGGTTCAACACATTCTAAAGTCGGAGAGGCTGCGTTCAAAACGATCAATCAACAGAGATTCCAGACCCCTTCGAATGGACCAAATACACAAAGCTCTCACGATGACCAGGTCGAGGTTCAAACGTTCCAGAACTCCCAACAAGGACCCCATTCAGACTTTAATAGAGCATCACTACGACCACAGTCTGCATTAGATCGAGCATCAAACATAGTGCGTTATCGAAATGAAATAGGACCAGAAACTTATAATTATGGTTACGAAACAGACAACGGAATAACCGTTGAAGAGAATGGAGTTACGGTTAATGGAGTCCAAGCAGAAGGTAGATTTTCATATACAGGTGATGACGGTAAAGTTTACAAAGTGACATATACAGCAGATGAAGGAGGCTACAAACCAATAGGTGATCATCTCCCGACTCCACCACCCATTCCAGATGAAATACTCAAGTCTTTAGAGCAAAATGCGAAGGATGAAGCAGCAGGACTCACTGATGATGGTAAGTAATTTTATTAAGTTTATAACTTTAAATCGATCTCGTGGTTTAAAGTTTCCCAAAGCCAATATTTGTGAAACACAAAGTTCGGGTCTGCTTGTGTATTTTTGCATCCAATCCGAAAAGGACGAATACGTACGGACGAGAAACGTCTGTACGTATTCGGTACTTTTTTATAACATAAGCGTTAGTTCGGGAACGGAATGATGAAGATAAGTTAGTTTCTAGATGTAGGCGCGTACGCATGCGACACTATTGTATATATCATGTAAGGAAGGTATTTCCAAAGTTGTCGCCATTTCCGTACTAAGCCCTGAAAAATTCGAAACGAAGTTTTCAGAGTTTAGTACGGAGCCATATTACTAAACCTTTGCCGTTTCTCCGACCTTCCGTCTAGCATCTTTCAAGGGACTGGGAAGGGAAGGACTTCTTTATAACCGTAATAGGAAGGCTGCTGGAAATTTTCACATAGTATGTATTTTTTTTCTCATAATTTATAGAGGATATCCTTACAAATAAGAAAAAATATAAAACGGCTAGGTGTAAGTCAGTCTCAAATTTATAAGTAAAAAAAAAGGAAATCAAAAGTGTTTTGGAAAATACACAGGTATGTTACTCGGAAGGAATCCTCGGTGCGCGAGTCCGACTAGCACTTGGCCGGTGTTTTTTTCTTTATCCGGTATTGAGTACGGCTTTAGTTTACATTTACGTTATAAGCTGTTAAGTTATGAACCAGGCTTTGAATTTTATATTATGCGAATTTGTTCACTTTAAGCAGCACTTTAAAAAAATAGAGAGTAATAGCATGCCAGTAAAGTCAAAGGCATGTGCAGTGTGATAGATCCAAAACCCTATCATGAAAATGGGTGAAGTGAGACACGACGCGGTACTTCATTTTTATTTTTACTCATGGGTCATTACTTTTTAACACTGCTGTCGTAATACGGAAAGGATTAAACGGTTTTGGAGCAGCTGTTTACGCTTCTCGAGTATTTCATACAGTAAATAAGCTGTGTATGTATGTACGTACGAGTAATTAATAAAAACTACGAAACATTGTATCGTATAAATAAAAATAAACGATGCAGCTCAGTCATGATAGTCACGTTTTATTTATTATTTTATTAACTTTACCTCGACATTTTGTCGCAATGCTGTAGAAAGAAAAAATCTTAGTTCAGACAGCGTTAACGACAGTAATAAAGAATTCACAAACCTATTGAATTTCAATTTAAGAAATCTTATGTTTTTTATGACCTACATGTTTATTATTATTAATGTATGTTTGAACAAACCGTTCATTTCGATATCGGCGATAGATTCTTCTGTTGAGGTTAATGAACTTTTCCCTTGCGTTAATGAAACAGGAATCACCATATGAACATGAATTCCATATATTGATTATACTTAGCTAAACATTACTTATGAAAAACGCAAGAAGAAGTCTTTAGAGACGTTGTGCGGGTATTCGAATTTAAGATAAATATATTAAATAGTATATTGATAAAGGATTAAATCCTGTTTCTGCGATATAACAAAGTTACTCGTTTAAGAAGCTTTTCGGTGTGTAATGAAGGATTTTGCTATCCCCTTTCTTCGCGTGGATGTGGGAAAAGCTAATCTCAACTCAACACACGTTACTTTCTTTTCACTGAGAGACAAAAAATGCATTACGGTATACCGTTGGACTGTGCAGAGTCGTGCCAGTTGAAATATGGCTCGATAGCCTAATTGGTAGTGACTCTATCTTTGATACTGTGGGCTGCGGGTTCATATAACTATATCTCGATAAAGCAAACAGAAAAATTTATTTGATAATTCGCAACAAAACTTTTGCATAAAACTATACATTATGGATGTTTTCAGTTTTTTTTACATTCGACATCTTCCATTCACAAAATCGTCAACTAAAGATTATCTTTGACGTCTTTTGTGTCGCTTGATAAATGTTTGGCCGACTGATAAATTGTTCAGGTGAAGGCGTTGATAAATGATCGACAACTTTCGTTTTTTATTTGCAGGCTCGTACGATGCAGCGAAGTACAATACCGGAGACGATTACACAAAAAGTGACAGCTCCGATACTAAATACAATGGCGTACAGTCTAGTTTCGGAAAGAAGCCCGTAATGAATGACGCCGCTGTCGGAACGTTCATTAATCAAAACAACCAGGCATTTGGAAGCTTAAACGTTAACGAACAGATTACTTCGTCTACTCATTTAACATCTAAGGATATTATGATGGGTAATAATGTTTTTGGATCTTTGCAAAATGATGATCGTTCCACACAGACTGCAACTAGATTTGGATCTGGAAATCAACAATCATATGTAGGCGGAAACTTAGAGACTCATGGGGTTCAAGGAGAAAATATAATTGGTGTTTCCCATGTTTCTAATTCAGAACAACAATATACCGAAATTCCAATGTTCGATCCGATTTCACAACAAAACGAACCAATCAAAAGTCAATCATCATTTACGCAATTTGGTATCCCGGAATTAAATAATAAAGCAAACTCTTATATGAATAGTCAAGTAGATGAATTTTCATCCGATGATGACTATTCAAGACCTATACATTTTGGTCCAGCGCAATTGAATCATGAGTCCAACGATGAATTTGGAAAAAAGAAATCTTATTTACCTCCAATCAAAAATGTTGCGTATAAACAAAGAGAAGATTCTGCGCAGAACCATCGGCCAAACTTAAGTAATACGCATAGAAAGTCAGAAAATGAATTTCAAACAAACTTTTTCACTGATAGAAATTTACCTCAACAACTAGTTGGTCTGCAATCAATATCTCAAACTTCACCTATTAATAATTTGCATCAGTACAGCCAAAGGTTCAAAAATGTAGTACCTAGTCAGAACCACAACCAATTTACGAAGAATTTTCCAAATAACTTAAACTTAAATACAAATTCTGATGGTCAAAATCAAAAACCAACAAATTTTTATCCTAATACATTCAATAACTTATTCTCAACTTTGCAACCACAAACAGAATTAACAACACCTTTTGAAGATTTACCTATTTCTAACAATGGCAACACCTTACAGTCACAAGAAAATTATGATATCAAACAAAATAACCAAATGATTCCTCCAACTCCAACACAAGCATCATTCTCAACACTTTTGACACCTGATTACCAAGCATATAATGTAAAAAAAACTATATTTGTTCATGGAGCACCAACTATAGGTTCTAATAATAACGATAACACATCATTAAATCCAAATGTCGCGTTGCAAAGCCAATACCAGGCCCAAGACAATTCTTATTATTATAATCAACCTTCGAAATCTTTTAACACTCCCATTCAAAACAATAGAGTAACTTCATCAACTTTAATATCTGAAAACGGCAATGTCATAGATAACATCAGGAATAGTAACAAGTACCAAAATAACTATTTTCAAGGCTCAACTCAATATTCTACAACACCTACTAAAACACCTGATATTTCAACTATTTTACCTAAAAACATGCTTCATCAGTATCCAAATACTTTCCTAGATACATCATTTGCATCTCAGACAGTAAAATTTGGCGCTTCTACAAAATATCCGACGCCCACAACGATAACACATGTTGCACCATTTCCCACAACTAGCGTCATCAAAAATGATGGTAAATTTCCATCCCAATACACAGGAATAACTCAAGCTTCAATTTCACCATTTCCAGCTATTTCTCAGCCAACTGAAAACTTAGGTTCATTTAACAAGAAAGATCAAACGAACGCTCAACTGCCTAACCAAGATTTAATTCAACCCCCTGACACTAGTCAGGTAATGTCTGGATTTAATAGGATAGGTTCCCAACCCAAACCAAGTCAGCAATATGACGGTGAAATCTACGAATACAAAAAGCCTATAGAAACTCTACCCTCCCCTAAAACGGAAGAATACAGTCAACAAAAACCAGTAATATCGAAAACTGGTGATTTCGTAGAATTTGGACAGAAGTTACGACCGTCATTGTTTACACAAACGCCTTTATCCCTCGATGCCCAGAATATAAATCATTATGAACACAAAACTGGCTCCGAAGCAATTTCCCAAGGGTCTCAACTAGAGCCGAACCCACAATTTAATTCTCCTAATTTACAGTCACAATTTAGTAAAAATAAACTTACACAAGAAAGTCAATCGAGCGACATTTTAAATCAAAGACAGTCGAAACAAAGACCTTCAGATAATTTGCAAACAATTGATCGTATACAGTCAACTCAAAGTACACCAATCACACCAGGCGCTTCCCCAGAAAGTCAATCTCAAGCCAACAATACTCCTTTTGGTTTTTCTGGTAGAATAAGAACATGTTGCCAGGGATCCAGAATTTCATCATTACCTGGTCACGATGCCCGAAAGGATTTCCAAAGGCCAATGCAACATTCCATTCAAACACAATCAGAGAGCAATACAGGAAATTTCGCACAAATTAGACCACAAAATGCGAACATAAAACCGGAACCGGAACCGCAAGCTACGCCCACAGCTAGTCAATCATTACAAACAGGAGGAGTAGGTGAAGATTTTGGTGGTTCACGAAGACCGCCGAGTTTCGACGAAGCCTCTGGTTACCATTATTAAAATCGAGCAGTGTCACATCCATAAAAAGACTTAGCAACGAATGGCAGAAAAGTGTATAGTATGTTAATAATATAATAGTATTTAAAAGAAGAAAAGTGATGTGATATCCATAATTTATTACTTTTTACACATTACAATGTGAAATGTTTTATTTTCGTATTAAATTATTGTCAAGCTTAGTTAGCATTCTTTCATTTTTACCTATTACTTTTGATCGATACAGAACTCATAATTATGTATCGTATATTTTAAGTTAGCAATTCTTTTATATGTGCATAAATAAGAAATTGACCGGACACGCCTAAGGTGTTGATGAAATTTAACCAAAAGTTACATACGGTTTACTTTCTAAGTTTATTTAGATAGATGTTATCCAAGAGATTTGAATTCATTTTCGCACAAATGTGATTTCTTTTTTTTTACGCGATCTCATAGAATATTAAGGTGCCTATATGTTAGCTATACAGCTACAGTAAGCAACAACAGATGGCACTATGATTGGACTTTTCCCGAGGGAAGTTATTACATTCTCACGGTAAATTCGAAAGATGCCGTGTGAAGCTCGGTCACCCAGATACTGATAAATTTAATTATTTTATTCATGATTTCTTGTGTTTAATTTTTATTATTTTTTTTTTTGGTTAGAATTTAGTTTTGTCTTTATTTTCTCGACGTTTCGAGTGCTATAAAATACCCTGGTCACAGGATGACTGAGGTGTTAGACGTCCTGAAGTCATAGTTAACTCGGGCTAGACATAGTTATCTATTAATTAATAATTTTGGTCCCATCTACGTAGAATGTGCTCTCATTATTTAGGTCGTGACGTGGTATGCTTGGTTTTAGATTTAATTGTATTTATTACTGGATCCCAAGCTGTTGGAAGCACACAGCCATCTTCTCTATTGAAATTAGTATGTTTTTTTTGATTTCAACAGCGTCGAGAATAATCCTTAGCAGGAATCGGTGTTCTTTTGCGAGGATTTTTGTGTATCAAAAAAGATGTACGTATGATGGCAATCATGAAAATGATCACAGATTGCAGACGCTTTTGTAAGTTTGCAGTCAATCATCAAAGTGGATGAGTATACTATGTACTACCATGCCTCCTTATCATTAAAATAATCGTTCAAACTATAGCAAGCTTTTTAGCACTAAGGCTTGCTTATGTAATTTTCAATATGGATATTTATAATATAGATACGTGTACTTTGACTCGCAAAAGTACATTGTTATTTTCAAATATTTTAACTTTACATAGTCCAAACCCTGGATTTTCTAGTTTATTTTTATGTCTCATTTTAATTTATATTTATTGTAACTTATATTTTTTAACATTTGTTAAGCGCCTTTTACTGTGTAATACTTCAACTTCTACATTGTGGGGCTAAGGTTGCTATCGGAAGATTACAGATTTTCGAATTCAGAAAAATATATTAGATATTAACACAAAAATTGTTGATTTTGGGTTAGGCTTTTTTTTATGGAAGAGACGGCAAACGAGCAAGCGGTTCACCTGATGGTAAGTGATTACCGTCGCCCACATACATCTGCAACACCATAGATGCTGCAGGTGCGTTGCCGGTCCTTAAGGATATTTGGGAGATGGCAGGGAAGAGGAGGAGAATAGGGAGGGGGTGTGAGCCTCCGGTTACCTTACTCACCGAACGAAACGCAGAAGCACAAAATGCCTCTACTTCACGACGGTATTCTGCGAGGCCGTGGTACCAAAACGGTCAAGCCGGCCCATTGGAGCAGCAGCAAAAGCCGCCGCTTGGCTCTACCACGTGTAGTAAATGGTGTAACATGTGCATTTCTTCGCCTTTTAAGAAAGAGGTTTATAGGTAAAAAAAACTTTAAAATAAATGTAATTTTAAGGTTGCGTTTGAGGCCATATGTTCATCAGTCCTACGTGAAGGAATCTGCAACGACAATATCCGCAGCAGAACCAGGATAACCGACATAGCCGTAAGGATTGGCTCGCAGAACTGACAAGCGTTGGGGAAGAAAGGTAGTTTGTTGAAACTCAAGAAAGGAATTGTAATAATTCACATATCGTATTAATAATACAGGAAATACATATCCATAGTAATATTATAAATGCTAAAGTAACTGTATTCGTATGTCTGTCTGTTACGTTTTAACGGCCTAATTGTACTGTATACAATATAAACGCTTGTAACCTAATCATGGATTTATTTATGTAGGCATATCTCTTTTACCACCGTCTAGTTACCAAGACACATGGAATCCTAGTTTGGATCTGAATGACGTGTATGATTGTTCGATATTTTATTATATTATTATATTACATTATAATTAAAAAAGAAATAAATTAAGCTTATAGTTCGCCAACCCGCTGGAGCTGCGTGACGGTACCTTTCCGGCTCCAAATCCTCTCATATACTAAGAAGAGGCCTTTCGCCAGCACTCGGACATTTGTAGCATGCTACTTTACTTCATAACAATAAACGATAAAGGTTATAGTTATCTGTTTCGTTCATGACTCTTCAAAGGTGTAATGTAAACAGATCGTTCAAGCAATACTATCGTGCACTTGCTTTTGAAATGTACAAACGCTCAACAAATAGGTATATAATTTTGCCACGTAATGCTGTACTACGAACATCTTATTACAAGAGGCATGCATTTTATAGACGAGTGCAATCTTCAAATAATAACACTACGCTTTGTTGCGTTTGAATATTTTATGTTTACGTTTTTTATCGTGCATTGGTGTATTTGCAATATATGCACGAGGTCTATTTGTTTTGTTCGTTCGATATTAAGTAAAATAAATTTTTGTAAGGTGTCTTAGAAAGAAGAAGAGAAGTCATAAATTCTCTTGAGTTATTTTCTACATAGGCCACCGACCTAACGACAGTTTTCTTTTTTATAGTAAGCGAATGACCCGGGTTCGTTCTTCGATGCCAGCAGTGGTCAGTTCACAGGCTGATGACTTAGTACAAAACAAGATCGGACAAGTGCGAATAGCACGAGCGTATCAGACTCCATATTATTTTGTTCAAAAACTTTAAATATATGGTATTTATTTGTATGTTTTGGTATTACAAAGTTATAATTAATAGTTATACATTACATACAAGTTCCGGAATATTCTGCCAAACCTGGGCGTGCAGTTAATATCGAATCAGAAATCTATTTTTGTTTAATTTTTTGATATGAAATTAATATATATTTCCTATTAATATTTCCTAATAATTATTATAATAAATAATTCCAATTTAAAGTAAAATCTAATTTTACAGAATTATAATTAATAATAAATAGTTTTATTTAAAGACATAAATAAGGAAATACAATTAAGTTGAAAAAATCAAAATAACACATTAACATGTTAAGTCGTAAAATTAATTAAAGAAGAATAACCTATAGCTTCAGTAGGTACATAAAACAAAAAGAACCTTTTGCCAACCCGAAATTTTTTTTTTTATGACTCTATCATCGAAGAAAAAGATTTTTTACTGCTTTACAGAGAAAAAATGTAATGACATACCGGCTGACGGCTATTGATAGTTTGCGAGAAACGCTTCTGGCATTATAACGCCGTGGTGATTAGATGCCAGTGACGACGAAACATTACGTTCGATTATTACCTACGTATGTTATTTCCGTGGCTCTATCGAAAACCTTACCTCATGTTGTTCGCGAGTCAATTGGACTCGATTATCATATAGGCAAAGTTATATATTTTTTTAATTTTTAACACAAAGCAAAGTAAACACTCGAATAAGCCCATTAATAATTCCGCAGCTGGAAATAGGGCTGGCTCTCTCAAGTACTGAGTTAATACAGTTTAGTTATACTAGGTTATAGGCTCCATTGCCAAGCGGTTACCTCGATTGGTACAACTCCCTTACCCATTTCTGCCACCAATCAGCACTGCATCCACTGCTGTGTTTCGCATGGTGAGCGATTTATCTACGACCTGTTTAATGTTAATTTTACTATGCATTACATCTTAGTCCTCAGGGGTGACAACCTCTGAACTGCAATGTGAAATAAAATTTTATTGTTAAAAAAGTATTATAATATATGCTCTCCCGACTATATACTGGGGCGGTTCTCTTCTTATCTTAACATATTAGTCTTAAAACTTTTCACCGTCTTACTGTTCAGGCCAACGATAAAAACATACATAAGCTCCGAAAAAGTCATAGGTACGCGCCTTCCTCGCGTAGTATCGAACTCTAGTCTTCTAATTTCGAAGTAGATACTCTAACCACTCGGCTGTCGTGACCTTCGCTGAAAAATCTAATAATAAACAAAATAACGTATTAACAGCACCACCTGCTTTATAATTAGGTTATTAAAATTTGAATTTGGAGAGGTCATTCCATTAGCAATAATTGCTGCATTTACTTTTCTAATAACAGTATCGGTTAACTATTTTGATTATAAAACACGCGTACCTTATGGTTCAAGAACCACTGAGACCGGTCAGAAATTCGTAAAGATGTCAAGGTCGAATAAAATATTGAATGGTAAGTTAATTATTTTTATTTAGAGCCACAATACGTCGCGTGGTTAGGTGATCTTCTTCCGAAACAGGCGACCAGAGTTCGATCCTGTATGGAGCCATAGAGTGGTTGTTTTCTGCTCGTGGTTTATTTATTTAGAATATTTTATACTAGAAAGTTTGTATGAGAAGCCTAAAGAAAAACCCAACGAACATGTTGGTAAGGAAAGCCCTGATGATATTATTATCTTGAAATGGAAGACCAAGACAGACTTATAAGTTCATTCCACAGAGCATTCTAACTAGTCATGAAGTGCAGTGACGTAGTTTTCAAGCCTAAATAATTATAGACATAAAACTAAAGTGGCGGAATACTTCTCAGAGCAAGAGTCTTTATATTCAAAATGGTGGCTTTTGTTACTGCTCGATTGAGCCGGCTCCACCAGGGTAGTACCGCGACCTTGAAGAATACCGACGTGAAGTAGAGGTGCTTCTGCGTTTCGTTCGGTGAGTGAGGCAACCAGTCCCAGACCCAGTACCCTCTCCCTCACCCCATCCCTCCTCCCGAAATATGCTTAAGGTCAGCAAAGCACCTGCAGCACCTGGTATTGCAGATGTACGTGGGCGTCGGTAATAACTTACCATCAGATGGGCCAATTGCCTGCCTCCTTTACTATATAAAAAAAAGTTAGGCTGTGATATAAGTATAAGGCTTAAGGGTATTTGAGATATGGGAGGGAGAATGAGGAGGGGGAGAAGGCCTCCGGTAGATTCTTACATTGATAAGACACAATTTTTTTATTTACTTATTATCTTTTTAAATTGACATCGGTCAATATCATTAAGTATTGACGAACAGTGAACGCTAATATGCAGTACAACTAAGTTCTCACGTTGTAACCAATATTTTTAAATTATGTTGTCAATAAATAACAGCTATATATAAAACTTATTTAGGATATTTACATTATTATGACAAAATCAAAATTTTAGATGTACTGAGAACCAAATAATCATATTTTCAATGAATGTAGTGTTTAGGGTCTATAAACAAAAAGACATTATTCTCGAAAACACAAACGGACAAAAGAAGAATTAAACTTTACTGCTTTGTCATTGCTCCGTCAATTATATGACCATAAAATAAAGTTCAAGACAGACCAGTAGTGGCAACAAATAAAATAAATGCGGGATTAGAAGCAACAAATGGTTTTACAATGTTTGCAATAATCGCACGGTGCTCAGCCAGCGGTGAATAGAACAAATCAAAGAATAAATATGGGAGTGGTACGATAAATTGAGACAATCAATACTTTATAATTTATTCATTTTGTGTCCGTTTTGCATAAATGTATACTTCGATTTGATTAGAGACGATATAGGAGATCGACTCGTATATCGTCGATATTGCTAAGCGTTATGACTGAAATTAAAATAAGTTTTTAACGGGAAAGGGGCAAACGAGCCTAAGGCTCATCAGAGATGCCAGTGTCTTATCCCCTTTTAGGATGTGTGGGACGATGAGGAGGAGGGATGGGGAGGGGGAGCGGGCCTGCGGTTACCACACTAACCGAACGAAACGCAGAAGCACAAGATGCCTCGACATCACGCCGGTATTCAGCGAGGTCTTGGTACTTACCCCGGACAAGATGGCCCATTCAAGCAGCAGCCGAAGCCGCTGCTTGGCTTTACCATTTTTATTAAAAAAATTTATTATATAATCATAATTGTTGGTTGGTTACGGTTGTACAGGTATAAAAGAACTAGTGAAGCCGCTCCCCATCACTAGTCTGTGGGACTTCAGTGTTCGGAAAATTCATATTTATTTTTTGCCATGAGTCGGTCGCCAGAGCTACGTTTGTTAGCTAGTAACCCCGCTCTCTGTGGTGTATCTCCTCCACGTGCTGGCGAGGTTGGTATTGTTGGATAGGCGAGGAGAGAGATGGTACGTTCTTGTAATTAGTTGTCAATGAATTAATAAAAAGAATAACTCCATAGTTAATTTCAACTGTACATTATTGAAACTCCATAGTTAATAGTTCATTTCAACTGTACATTATTGTAACTCCATAGTTAATTTCAACTGTACATTATTGTAACTCCATAGTTAATTTCAACTGTACATTATTGGAACTCCATAGTTAGTTTCAACTGTATATTATTAAAACTCTATAGTGAATAGTTAATTTCAACAGTACATTATTGTAACTCCATAGTTAATTTCAACTGTACATTATTGGAACTCCGTAGCTGATAGTTCAGTTCAACAGTACATTATTTAAAATCCATAGTTGATAGTTCATTTCAACTGCACATTGTTGTAACTCCATAGTTAATTTCAACTGAACAGTATTGAAAATCCATTGTTAATAGTTCATTTCAACAGTACATTATTGTAACTCCTTAGTTAATAGTTCATTTCAACTGTACATTATTAAAACTCTATAGTGAATAGTTCATTTCAACAGTACATTATTGTAACTCCATAGTTAATTTCAACTGTACATTATTGAAACACCCTAGTTAATAGTTCTTTTCAACAGAACATTATTGATAACGGCGGATTCTATCTAGTATTTACATTAGATACGAAAAGAAAACTTATTCCATATACAAAATATCTAAAACAAAATACTGACTATTATGTTGCATTCACTTCTATTTAACATATGGTAGATTCCTTCTCTGGGGGAGTCGTCTGGGTTGGTGTCGTTACCAACCTTACCCGTTCCTGCCGCCAAAGAATAGTGCAATTACTGTTGTGTTGCGATTTGAAATGTCTAGAAAGCAAGTATAATGGCTATGAGGCATTCAATCTTTGTCCTCAGGGGTGACAAGGCCTTAGGCCAGTAACTTACTTCCATAGAAGTTGTTTGCCAGGTGGCCTATTAGCTCGTTTTTAACCGTAATCTTATAAAAATAAATGTACGACTAACTTATATGTCGGTGTTGCCGTTCAGAATTCTATGTTATATACAGTTGACGCCAATTTTACATGACTCAAGAAATTAATTCTAATAAATCCTTTTGTTGAGCCTACAGGTGCTATCTGGAGATCTTTGAATCTGGGGGTCTATTGTATAACTCTGGTGGTTTCGACGTTTTCGGTAGTGTTGAATAACAGCTTTCAATCAGTATATCATGCAATCATATTTAACGCGTCAACTAGTGCATCAAACAGATAAAATATTTTTTTTATAACACACAAAGAGGTTAATAAATACTGGCATTCACAAAGGTACAGCTTAGCGGAAAAATTTAAATGGACAATGGCCAGTAACAATTTAAATATAAAATAAAAAAAAATGTAAATTGTCGGATCTTATCTTTGATTATCATTGAAATTGTTTAGTGCAAATTTTTCGCTTAACTGGTTATTAGGAAATGTCACAAAACAATTGTTGTTAAAAACAAAACGTCGAGGTATTTTGTAGCTAATTACATTTATTAATTAACAAAACAAATTTGCATACTAATAGTGTTCCGGTAATGGTTCGGTGTTAACATGCCAGTTTTTTCATTGCTGTACTTCTTCACCTTTTAAACTGAATCAAATTTATTCTTCGACGTAACAAATATATATTTTGTATGAGGTTCACCTGACAGTGAAGAAGCGCGTGAAAGAATTTGCGCGGGTGTCCTTTTTGTTGTCACTTTTGTTCAATAATTCGGCTACTGCGACCCGTGGAAAACCGACGCGGTGTCACCCCTGAGAACTAAAATGGAATGCCTCACACTACTGGCTATCTATACCCTTTAAACCGGGACACAACAGTGTTGATTGATGTTAATTAGTAGCAGAAATATGTGAGAAGGTGATATTTATTCAGACGGCTCTTGAGCATCTTTTAGTACGCGGCAGAGCATAAGCGGCGGCGTTTGCTACGGCTCGAATGGGCCGACACGACCGGAGTAATACCACAACCTCGTAGAATACCGGGAGTATTTTGTCTTGTCTTGTGCTTCTGCGTTTCGTTCGGTGGGTGAGGTAACTGGAACCTCACTCCCTCTGCTCATCCCTCTCTTCTCCCAAATACCTTTAATGATCGGCAACTCATCTGCAGCTCTTCTGGTGTTTTAGATGTTTTAGTGGAGGCCCACTCCACCCTTTCCCCACCTGCAGGTGCGTTTCCGGCCTTTTTGAATATTTGGGGGAAAGGAGGGGGAACAAGGAGAGGTATTGGGGAAAGGGTGGAGTGGGCCTCCGGTTAACAACGCAGAAGCAAAAGAGGCCTCTACTTTCACGCCAGTGTTCTAATATAGGCGTGGTACTAATATGGTCGAGCCAGCCGATTCGAGCAGCAGCAAAAATGTTCTTGCTTGTTTACCCCCTTCATCATAAAAAAATCTGAAAGAGGTTTGCTGGGATTCGAACACACGGCCCCCAGATACTATGACAACAGAATAAATGGGACCAATAATCACTTATGGTGTGTTAGAAGACATATCGTTATCGCTTCTAATCGAGAATAACAACATAAATACAACCTTTGAGGTGAAATAACGCCGTCTAATCTTTAGTTCTGAATAAAATATATCATTACAGACGATTTAAATACAATCACAAACTCGACTTCGACATTTGACATCTTATTGTAGAAAACAGATGTTCTCAATCATCTGCAATAACGACCCGTCAATAAACAGATTATAAATCTGAAGATAGATTCTAGTTAACAAACTGATATTTGAAAATAATTTCTCATGCTATAAAACCGATGAACCGCTGAGATACCCAAGGTAAAGTTTGTTTAAATGTCTATCGCAAATAGAGATACGAGATCACGAAGTTTTGTCTTCTTTAGTTTTCTGATCGATTTATTATTTAGAACGAACGTAACGACTTGGATACAATTAAGATTGTGCGTTGTGTTGAACTGTTAATTAGTGACATCAGTTACAGGACAGTTCAATCGATTTTATTCTAGTTACGTCTACCTTGTTTTATTTTGAATAGACCAATGTTTAACCTTGACACCGATATTTATTATTCTTTTTTATTTGATTGTTTCAGAAAACTTGGAGCTTTACCGAATAATTGGCCTTCTTTGTCTGATCGGTTTATACGCTATAAACAAATCGGACATAGAAGACCAATTACCAGTTTTCACAAATATACAAAATATTATAAGAAATATCGAATGTAACAATTATTATACAAATAAGCCATGTACGTACCGGAAGCTGTTGAAGGAAATAATTACATAATAACATAATGATTTCTTGTATTTACGCGAACACTACCCATTTGAAATGATACTATTATTTAGGTACCGGTAGTATTAGGTACCGGTACCTAAATAATAATAGTACCTAACCTAACCTAACCTTTTTTTTTTATTTACATGGGGAAATGCCTGACGCATACCCGCCCTCTCGGGGGCAAAGACGGGTTATGTCGAGTTCGCACCGACTAAAACCCCATGGTGTTCCACCTTCCTCGCATGTCGGCAGGGTCACGGGAACGCTTTCGCACACATCCGCGACCCCACCAGCGCCGGCCGCTGTAGGCGGCCCCTCCTCGGGAGGGAACGTCCTCTCCCACACCACCCTGGCTAGACACGCCGAAACACAGACGCGCCTACCTACTCGGCCTCCAAACCCACGAGGGCAACGGCACCCCCCGAGTCCGCCACCCGGAGGCCATGGGAATCAGGAAAGCTGGCGCTCATAAGCACCAGCCTGCCCGGCACCCCCGGCGCATCTGGTCTATTTTACTCCGCCGCCGACCACCTATCGGCCGCGGAGGGTAGGGAGAACGGCCATCGTAATAACGACACTCCTCTCCCCCCGCGGCCCCACCACGGCCGCATCAGCGGTGCGGTCCCCGCCAGAGTCGCGGAGGTTAGGGAGAATGCCGAAACGCAATACCGAAACTCCTCTTCCCACGCGACTCCACCTCGACTGTGGGGGGCCAGGAGAGCGCTAAGCTAACACTCCCCCCACAGTCCACCAACACGAATCCGAATTGGACTCACAAAGCCCACTCGGAGCGGCCTCCTCGGGCCAGCCGTCCCCGCAGACAGGCTGGTCATGTAGGTTCCTCTTGGTTCACCGTAAGAGACCAAACCACGGTTACTGAGCCCCCCCGTCACGACAAGGCGGGAACCCATTCGGGGGGGAACCTAACCTAACCTAACCTAACCTATCCTAACCTAACCTAACCTAACCTAACCTAACCTGAGCTAACCTAACCTAACCTAACCTAACCTAACCTAACCTAACCTAACCTAACCTAACCTAACCTAACCTAACCTAACCTAACCTAACCTAACCTAACCTAACCTAACCTAACCTAACCTAACCTAACCTAACCTAACCTAACCTAACCTAACCTAACCTAACCTAACCTAACCTAACCTAACCACTGAACCCGAAAAAGCCCCTGGACCTGACGGGCTTACAACCGATATATGTTCCGCAGCTATCCACAGTGAAACGGAGGTGCTCCTAGCGATTGCCAACAAGTGCTTAACGTTGGCGCACTTCTCCAAGTAGTGGAAAACAGCTCATGTGGTCATCATCAGAAAACCGGGCAAGGACGACTACACGCATCCCAAGTCCTACAGACCAATTGGCCTCCTGTCGGTGTTCGGAAAGATCGTCGAAAAGTTAATGGTGGGCCGACTCCAGTGGCATATTCTCCCAACTCTAAATAACAAACAATATAGTTTCATGCCCCAGCGCAGCACCGAGGACGCCCTCTATGATCTGGTAGAACACGTTAGAGAAGGAATAAGCAACAAAAAAATTGCCCTCATAATTTCACTAGACATAGAGGGGGCCTTCGACAACGCATGGTGGCCAGCGCTGAAACTACAACTCGTCAAGAAAAAATGCCCAAAAAACCTCTACGAAATGGTGTGCTCATACCTTACAGACCGGAAGGTCGGAGTCAATTACGCTAGAGCGTGTAGGGAGAGGTAAACCACCAAGGGTTGCGTCCAAGGCTCCATCGGAGGACCGACTTTTTGGAATGTCATTCTCGACTCGCTGCTGAACCGACTTTCGGTCGAAGGGCTACACTGCCAAGCCTTTGCGGATGACGTTGTCCTGGTGCTCACTGATCACTCAACAGGTGTTCTGGAGCGGCGGGCCAACGCCACTCTCGAGAGTGTGGTGGAATGGGGTGCTCAGAATAAGCTAAACTTTGCCGCACACAAGACCAATGCGATGCTACTAACAAAAAAGCTTAAAATTGACTCTCCAAACCTATACATGGCTGGCAAGAGAGTACAAATAGTAGAGGAAATGAAAGTACTGGGTCTCGTTATTGACAGCAGACTAACCTTCAGGGCACATGTAGCAGCTGCGTGCAAAAAAGCAGCAGACATACACAAACAGCTGTCGCGCGCAGCTAAGGTGACCTGGGGCCTCAATAGCGAGATCATAAGAACCATATACCTCGCAGTCGTGGAACCCATAGTGATGTACGCCTCGAGTGCATGGTCCTCGGCAACAGAGATGAAAATGATCCAAGATCAGCTGAACTCGTTGCAGAGGGGATTTGCACAGAAGATCTGCAGAGCGTATCGCACGGTCTCACTCACCTCCTCACTCACTATCTCTGCTTTGCTACCGCTAGACCTGAGAATACAGGAAGCGGCTAGCTTATATAAAGTCAGGAAAAAGAAATCTCCAGACTATTTACCACCTGAAAGAGAGCTGGAGCAAGTAGCGGATCACATGGGTCAACCACACCCCTCTAAACTCATCACAACAACGTACGAGTTACTGGAAAACTGCGACTAACCCTAAACTCCCATCAAGTAACCGGTCCTCAAATATACACGGACGGAAGCAAGATTGGGGAGGTTCGGAGCCGCCTTGACCTGCTGGGAGAGCGGCAGAGAGTCCAACTATGCCACCTTCAAATTGGACTCATCTTGCACAGTTTTCCAATCAGAACTCTACGCGCTTCATAGGGCCGTCCAAAAGAGGACTGACTCAGTCGTTAACATATTTAGTGACTCAAGATCTTCACTAGACCTGCTGGCGAACCCAAAAGCGAACCACCCCCTAACACAAGCCATCAAACAAAGTTTAGGGGAGATCCGACGGAGTGGAAGAGAGGTGCGACTGTTCTGGTTGAGAGCACACATCGGAACGACCGGAAACGAGAGGGCTGACGAGCTCGCGAAGTCGGCGGCGCTCGGGGAGGATGCTGCTTCGGACTACGACCAAGTTCCCCTGTCCTATGTCAAGAAAAAGATCAGAGAGGAATCTGTCCGCAAATGGCAGGACAGATACGAAACCTCTATCACGGGGTCAGTCACAAAGAAATTCCTCCCGGATGTTGAAAAAGCATACCAAACAAAGTGAGGAAAACAAAGTTGACGCCCACACAATTCCAAGTACTGACAGGACACGGTGGAATCGCGCAATACCTACACAAATTCAAGCTGAAAGACAGCCCTAAGTGTGAGTGTCACGCGGAGGTGAATGAGTCTGTATGGCACGTCATCCTGGAGTGCCCTCGCTTCCAAACGGCCCGTCTGGACCTCGAATTCAAAATAGGGACCAAACTTACAAAATCCGACCTACCGACGATACTACACGACGATGACAAGAGGAATCCATTTTGGCTTTTGCAGAACACGCTTTTCAAATTGCCGCCAAACGCAACAGCACAAACACAAAAACAACACTTACACCGACAAACACACACATATAAACTTCCGGCCTTCAAGGCACTGCCGCGGAACCCATGTCGGCACATGCAAGAGATGGACGTCCCATACACCGGACAGCCGAACACCAGCTGCTGGAACATGCAAAACGAGGCAACCCGGGACTAAGGACAAGAGGAGTAGCTTTCTTCATGGATAATAACTCGGAGACACTGGGAATTGGTTTCTGTGCAGCAATAAACCAAAAATTTGTGAAGATCTCGCCGGGCCTAGCTTACTTGTTAAATGGCAGCACATTTAGAACGAGCATGAAGCGCAAAAAAATACGACACGCTGGCGGAGGTAGAATTTGTAAACCAGCGATGTCGTATAGTAAGATTAAAAAACAAAATAATCTTACTATTAGCATGGAGCGAAGACAACACCCCATTCGCAAAGGCGTGCTCGATTCTAAATGAGCTCGGAAAGCAGGAGAAGGACACAGTCACACCCCGCATTATTAGTGTGGATGCTATGGCGGTTCTGCACGACCAAGGTGAAGTTGCAGATCGCATTGGGTGCATAAAATCCTCCAGAAACCACGAGATAGTCGTATACGAGAACAGAGGAGAAAACCTAAGTTACCTCATAAGTTACGACTCATCTACAGCGAGCACCCCCATTGACAGCTGGGGATACCCCATAGCAAAACCAGAGACATGCAGCGGATCGGACAGACTGCAGCTTCAAACGGCCAGAGAGAAGGCAAAAATCCTACAAGAAAACATCAAAACCTCTAAAACAAAGAGCACGATTGATGCCTTCCTCCACACTATAAGTGCACCAGCACGGAATCTACCCGCGGTGTCAAAGAGAAAATTACTTAATCTTAAACAAGACCACATCAGAGAGTTACCCAACAAACCACCATCTCAAAAGCATGACCACACCACAGCTGCCACGAAGAAATCCGGCCAGCCAAGTCGTCGACCGGTAGCGGAGCCAAAGGACCACATGATAAACGCGTTCCTTGAGTTTAAAGCTTTGACAAAAGCCACCATAGAGGCGAACCTCACCACATGTAGAAATATTCTACAAACTTACCATCTTGGTATTGAGGATCTGCTTAAGGTGCTACTCGAGGAGGCGGAAGCAGCCATATATGACAACAAAACGTCCACAGTCTTGAGAGGCAGTTTTAAACATCATATGGCGGCTTACAGTGGAACGGCAGGCTTCGTGATGCTGGACGAAGACGACACGGATAGGAGCGGAAAACTCAAATTTAAAACGCCTCCGGAGGACCATATTGTTGTAACCGCACGGTGCACCAGGGTGATGCTAAACGACAAGATCCTCAAGATGGCTGAAGCCATCACAGAGGACGGAGTCGGGGCGCCCTGGGACACCTGGAAAGAACCAAAAACAAAATGGATCAACGGAGTCCCCGGACGCGGAAAAACGACGTGGGTGGTAACCCAGTTCAAGGGGGAAAGGGATTTGATAATAACAACGACGCTGAAAGCAGCAAAAGACCTCAAGGAAAAGCTAGCAAACCGCATAGGCGCAGACGCCACAACGAAAGTACGCACTATGGCCTCGGTGCTTGTAAATGGAGTAAGAGAGCCTGACACGGGTCGATGCTCTCGACTCATCGTCGACGAGGCTCTCATGAACCATTTCGGAGCCATAGTGATGGCAACGAAGCTATGCGGAGCGCAAGAAATGCTGCTCATCGGCGATATCAATCAACTTCCCTTCATCGATAGAGAGAACCTTTTTACGATGCAGTACACTCGCCCAAACCTGGTAACCACGATCAGCCAGGAGCTCCTGTGTGCGCACCGGAACCCAATGGATGTGGCGTATGCCCTCAACGAGATCTACAGCGGCATATACTCATCCAAGTCTCTGGTGCATTCACTGAAAAGGGAAAGGTACACGGGAGCAAATATACCAAGCACTCTCTCTGACACACTGTACCTGGTGTTCATCCAAACCGAAAAGGAATCCCTGGCGAACATAGGGTACGGGTCGGGCGCCGGGTCACGCCTCTTAACAGTCCATGAGGCCCAAGGACTCACATGCGAAACTGTCATAATTATAAGAACTGCTGCAGAGAAGCTAAAACTGCACGACAGCGTTCAGCATGCTGTGGTGGCGGTTCAGACACACAGTTAGCTGCACATACTACGCGGATGACTGTGACGACGCAACAGGGAGGCTGATTCAGAGTGCCATGGCTGCATCAACTACCAAAATAAAAGAGTACAATTTAAAAATGGCAATGAGAAATAGGGACTCAGCGGTCATGGAAAACCTGACAACGCAAACGGCACTGTTACTCAATAAACATAGTTATAAATATATAGATTGTTAAAAAAAATAATTGAGTACCAAATTTAAAAAAAAAATTATATTAATAAGCATGTTCATACTAATACAATAAGACTAATAACATAAGGAAGTAAGTGAACTCACTGCAATAACAAATTCTGTATCTATTTTATTTCATTTTAGTTGCACAATGTGTTAGGAGTTATGTTAAAATAATAAAAATAATAACGACAAATCTAAAAAAGGCACGGACAAAAAGTCTGACCTGACCTAACCTAACCTAACCTTACCTAACCTAACCTAACCTAACCTAACCTAACCTAACCTAACCCAACCTAACCTAACCTAACCCAACCTAACCCAACCTAACCTAACCTAACCCAACCTAACCCAACCTAACCCAACCTAATCCCAACCTAACCCAACCTAACCTAACCCAACTCTAACCCAACCTAACCTAACCTAACCTAACCAACCTAACCTAACCTAATCCCAACCTAACCTAACCCAATCCCAACCTAACCCAACTCCAACCTAACCTAACCCAACCTAACCTAACTCTAACCCAACCTAACCTAACCCAACCCAACCTAACCCAATCCCAACCCAACCCAACCTAACCCAACCTAACCTAACCCAACTCTAACCTAACCTAACCTAACCTAACCTAACTCCAACCTAACCCAACCCAACTCAACCTAACCCAACCTAACCCAATCCCAACCTAACCTAACCTAACCCAACTCAACCTAACCCAACCTAACCCAACCTAACCCAACCTAACCCAACCTAACCTAACCTAACCTAACCCAACCTAACCTAACCTAACCCAACCTAACCTAACCCAACCCAACCCAACCCAACCCAACCCAACCCAACCCAACCCAATCCCAACCTAACCCAACTCAACCTAACCCAACCTAACCCAATCCCAACCTAACCTAACCTAACCCAACTCAACCTAACCCAACCTAACCTAACCCAACCTAACCCAACCTAACCCAACCTAACCTAACCTAACCTAACCCAACCTAACCTAACCTAACCCAACCTAACCTAACCCAACCTAACCTAACCTAACCCAACCTAACCCAACCTAACCCAACCTAACCTAACCCAACCTAACCCAACCTAACCCAACCTAACCTAACCCAACCCAACTCCAACCCAACCCAACCCAACCTAACCTAACCTAACCTAACCTAACCGAACCGAACCGAACCGAACCTAACCTAACCTAACCTAACCTAACCGAACCGAACCGAACCGAACCGAACCTAACCTAACCTAACCGAACCGAACCGAACCTATCCTAACTCGGTACCTAATACTACTTACTACCCCGGTCGTGGCGGCCCATAAGAGCAGCAGCGAAACCGCTGCTTGGCTCTTCCACAAATATGACACTATGGTTAAAAATAGAAAAAGTGGTACAAATCTATAATTGAATAATTGTTTTATTCGAAAACAATTGGCAGTGAACAAATTATTAGAAGTCTTGGACTCAACAAAGCACAATGACGCAACAATATTCGGAGTAAGTTATTACAAGCCACGATCTGCCCTACGATCCATTTAAACGCAACCATTTGGATATTGAACATTAGAAAATTAAACTATTATTTACGGAATTTATCGAGTTTAATTTTGTTTTTATATTCACGACGTTTCGATTGCTTTTGCCGTAGATGGCTTGGTGGCCAAAGCCACGTAGAGGGTACCGGTCCAACAGCGTATCTACCCGGGGATTTTAGTCGGTCTTCTCTCTTCATGTTCCATGCTGATCCCAACATAACCATTCACCGCCATCGGTGTCTGATTTTCCCCAAGTAAAACTAAAAAAAAAATTAAAAAATAATACAGTAAACGTTTATTTGAAATGCAAAGATTATTTACCGATTATTCATTTTTGTTTTATATTCCCGACGTTTCGATTGATTAGGAGTCTGGGTAGGTTCGCAGCTAAGCTACCGATGTTGTGTTCCGGTATAACTATAGACTTTTTTTTATTTTATGGTAAAGGACCTGAAACCTGATAGGAAGTGATTACCATCACCCACGTACATCTGCAACACCAGAGGAGCTGCAGGTGCGTTTCCGACTTTAAGGGATATTTGGGTGATGGGAGGGATGTTAGGGAGGGCAGAAGGGGAGGAATGTTGAGAGGGGCGAGTAGTACCACCACGCTTGGCTCTACCATGTAGAAAAGATGCTGTTAGGTTATCTTACTATGTCCTAACCTAACCCAACCTAACCTAACCGAACCGAACCGAACCTAACCTAACCTAACCGAACCGAACCGAACCTAACCTAACCTAACCTAACCTAACCTAACCTAACCTAACCTAACCGAACCGAACCGAACCGAACCGAACCGAACCGAACCGAACCGAACCGAACCGAACCTAACCTAACCTAACCTAACCTAACCTAACCTAACCTAACCTAACCTAACCTAACCTAACCTAACCTAACCTAACCTAACCTAACCTAACCTAACCTAACCTAACCTAACCTAACCTAACCTAACCGAACCGAACCGAACCGAACCGAACCGAACCGAACCTAACCTAACCTAACCTAACCTAACCTAACCCAACCCAACCTAACCCAACCTAACCCAACCCAACCTAACCCAACCTAACCTAACCTAACCT